>JANLJB010031227.1:0-82882 GCA_026212285.1 Bursera cuneata
TGTGGGGCTAAGTGTTTCTTCAAATTTAATTGGGGGGTTATTGTTATTTCCCCCAACATATAAAACAAAAGTCAAGCCCACCCACTTGCCGTCCTATGAAAATTTGTGATGCTTATAATCCAAAATATTTTTCATTAGTGTCTTAGACTTTTTAATCACAAGGCATTGCATATCGTGACTTTTTAACTTGTAATTTAAATATAATCTCATAAAATTACATTGTAAATTATAAAAATTAATATAGTGGTTACCGATTAATCGATGCATACGTAAACTGGTCTAGTTACCTACATTTAAAAAAAAAAAAATATTGGTTACCATGTTTAAAATCAATTTTATGTTTTATGTTGTATTTGAAAACCCAAAATTTATATATTCTTTTTTWWWWAAAAAAAGCTTTACTCTATTAGTAAACAAATTATTACACATCTTAACTTTATGAATAATATTATTTATACAAAGTTATATGATATCAAGTGAGTGGTAAGGTAAATAAATGAAAATCAAAACAATAAATGTGAATGAGTAATGTGGCACCGTTCAGTCGATACCACATCACTTTATTAATATAGTATTACTCTAATTTTATATTTAAACTTATATATTGCTTGTCTGAATTGACCTTTTTTTTTTTTCACCAGTAAGACTGTGTTACTAGCAATTGCATTGTGAAGCTTAAGTCAAAGGTGTAGGTGACTAAACACTAAGGCGCAGGACGCTTAGAATTTGAAAAACGTCAGGGAGGTTGGTATTACAGTAGTCATTTAAGATAAGGATGAGAGGTTTTAGAATGATTTTGGATAAGGTTTCCTAAAGTGGACATGAACATGAACGAGTGTTCGTATTATAAAATTATTTTTTATAGCTAGGTTGAGGGAAATCTCCTCGACTAACTAGATGAGAAGGTTCTTGACCCATTTGTGATTTATAGAGAAAGATGTTTGAGGACATTAAAAGTAGATGGTGATTAGAAGTTAGAAGTCTTGTTAAACATCTTACGGTCCTGACTATATACTTCTATAACGTTTTGAGATTGTCCATGTTCAATGGACAAAATAACATTTTTCTCGAGTCCATAATCGAACAAGTAATTTCAAGCATAGCCACGAATATATTGTAGTGGATGCGGATTTTCAAAATTTAGGGTCAAATTTTCACATGTTTTCCCTTTACATTAAAGAAAATTTCATCAATACCATGTGCACCTTGTCTCACCTAAAATGTACTAATCAAATTGACACTCCAACCAACCAATATAAAATTATATCACCCATCATGCATGTACATTTCATTACTAATTTCAGCCCTCCCTCCAGTTGACTTTTTCCTCAGGACCATCTGATTCCTCTTTTTCTTTTTTCTTTTTTCAAGAAATTTCACTTTGTAGTTCGGGGAATTAGGATAACAATATATACAGTACAGAAATAAAATTAAAAAAATATTATAATAATTATTAATTATTTATTCATGTAGATCAAATAGCTTCTTATATTGGTATGAATGTGGTTTGGAGTAATTAAAATATTAAAATCGATTGTTGTAAAATACTGGGACTTTTACTACGAAGTGTAGGCTACGCGTGTCTTCACTTTTAATCAAAACAAGGTCACACTACCCTACAACTATTGGTCACCCGTCACCCTGCCCTTAAATGTGCACGTTTGTAAAGTGAAGAACACGACCCATCCAGTCAAGAATGACGTGGAGACCAATTATCCATCACTCATCAGGCAGTTAAGACTGGCTGGCTCTGACAGCGACAAAACAGCGATCAATGCTCATGTGGCAGCATCTTATTTGTTGAGACACATAACTTACTTTGACTGTAGCAGGGCATGCGCCTGGTAAGGCCACCGAAAGTTGTTTATGATAATGCCACGTAACCATGTTGTAAGTTCACACTGAAGATGTCGCATCAAGGGTCGATACGATGAAAGCGTGATGAGTGAATGAGAAAAAGTGGGAGTGGAAATAGTGATAGTGAATTGGCGGTTTCGGCGCTTGCCTCGTAACTTCCTTTCATGTTTATCTTTATCCACGTACACCATTAAGCGATTCGTCAACATTCAAACTTCAACTACCGGCTTTGAATTTAGGTCACTCTCGCTCCTCTCTCTTTCTTTCACTTTTGTTTTTCGATTTTTTTAAAAAATATTAATTAGTGTAAATTTATTATTGTTTAATGACATAAAATCCTAGCAGCCATTTCGAAATATTGAAACAAAATTTTACTACATTAATTTCATCTTTAATATCATTTAAAAGGATATCAAAATAATGTTCAAATAATTAATTAGAATAAAATCTTATAATTTAAGGAAGTTGAAATCATTCATTTTAAATTTTTGTGAAAAAAATTGATACCATTAAAATTTTTAAAAAATAATCTAACCAGTTATGAACTGCCCAAAATAGCCGAAATCCATTTCTAGTCAAGCAATTTAAATGGAAGGAGCCAAGGAGGGGAAGGTGTACCGATTCCCCATATCTTTCAACACCAATAATTATCTGTCAAAAAAGAATTTCTGAGTACAGCTCTCCAGAAAAACCAGATTCCTGCACGCTAGCACACATTCACAATCCAGCTACTGCCAAATCACAATCCCAACCGCACGTGTCGGATGACGTGCTCACCTTATCCACCGTTGAACTAGCGGCTCGGTCACCAAGAACACAATTGAAAAAAGTTAAAAAAGCCTTAAACAAAACCCGCCGACCCCACACGAATCCCGAGGTTATTTTTTTCTACGAACCGACAAGGTCGTACGCACCAGTCCAAAACCCGTGGCGTAAGCAGTGACAAAATCACCCCCATGTGTCTGTCGACACGCACCAACACCACTTCACAGCTCGCCACGTGTCCGGCTGCTATCATCAACCTCCCCCAATAAAGGCCGAATCAGCATTATCGCCCACGTGTATTCTAGAACTCCCCACCACCACTTTTCGCCACGTGTCCTCTTTTCCATCTATAAATTCACCTCTCACCCTTAAGTTCTAAGTTTCAAGCGCCGTCACAGTTTTTGTAGAGCTAAGAGTTTGAGAGTTTAAGACTTCGAAGAGATAAGAAGGGCATCAACTCAGCCATAGTAACAGGAAGAAGAAGGGCAAAAAAGTAAAAAATGACGGCGGCCGAATTACAGTTGCCACCAGGTTTCAGATTCCATCCGACGGACGAGGAGCTCGTCATGCACTATCTGTGCCGGAGATGCTTATCACACCCTATCGCAGTACCGATTATCGCGGAAATCGATCTTTACAAATTTGATCCTTGGGATCTCCCAGGTATTAGCAATTTCATTGTAATTGATCTAATAATATTGTCTCATAAATCAAATATAAATTAATATATTTGCGGTTATGTTTGATTTTTTACAGCTAAGGCCTTGTACGGGGAAAAAGAGTGGTACTTCTTTTCGCCTAGGGATAGGAAATATCCGAACGGTTCAAGGCCGAATCGAGCGGCGGGAAGCGGGTACTGGAAGGCAACTGGAGCCGATAAGCCGATTGGGCAGCCAAAGCCTGTTGGAATTAAGAAGGCTTTGGTATTTTACGCAGGCAAAGCGCCTAAGGGAGAGAAAACAAACTGGATTATGCACGAGTATCGACTAGCCGATGTAGATCGATCGGTTCGCAAGAAGAACAGCTTAAGGGTATTGTACATAAAATCTTTCTCCTAAGTTCGTCGGTAGAATGGACATTTCATTGCATGATTTTTTTACCTTAACGTGGATGTTAAACTGACTGTTTTGACCTTAAATGTCAATTATCATAATTGGCGGCCAGAAAGGCAAGAATATCGTAAGGCTAAGGTTCTATCTAATTCTTAAAAAGTCTAATCTATTAATTCAAGTGGTAGCAAATCAAACAGTAATTAAAGCTCCAATATTTCATTGGACCCAGCTTGCAAAAGTTATGGCTGTTCTGCCGCGGGGTCCACCTGAATGGTACATTTAATTTACATCAAATCAGACGTTTGACGTCATTTACCTAGTCATCGTGACGACCATGTGTCACACTTGCAAATTGCATCAATTATTACTTTCCCGTTAAGGAAAATATTCCTTCTTATCTATTCATGTGAACTAACACAAGATAGAGATGGGATTGACTCTGATTAGATATGCGTCCGAGATTTTTATTTTTATACCACAGTAATTAATGACATTTAATCTAACGGTTCTGATTTGTTTTGCCAGCTCGATGATTGGGTCTTATGTCGCATTTACAACAAGAAAGGAAGCGTCGAGAAGCACCATCATCAATTTCTCAATCGGAAGCCCATATCACCGGAGGAGGTTGAGGAGGACAGAAAACCTGATATTTTGACTAGCGGCATGACTTCGTCAGGAGTGCCTCCGAATCCGGTTGTGGCGGCTACTGGAACGGCACCGGGTAATGATTACATTTACTTTGACAATTCGGATTCGGTGCCGAAGTTGCACACTGACTCGAGCTGTTCGGAGCACGTGGTGTCACCGGAGTTCAATTGCGAGGTGGAGAGCGAGCCAAAGTTGCAACCGTGGGAGAATACCCTTAATTTTCATTATAATTACCTCGATCCCAGCATGGACACGAGCTTCAGTTCTCAGTTTCAAGGTAGTAATCAGCTGTCGCCGTTGCAGGATATGTTCATGTACTTGCAGAAGCCATTTTAAATGGGAGCGGATCTAATTGAGCGATGTAGGGCTGAAATATTTGCTAGAATGATAGTATTAGTATTAGACGCCTTATTGGGCGACACGAGACGGAAGTCCATGAGTGTGCCTGTGCAGGCGCGGGTAGCTGAATTGGTACTTGGTAGTGTCATTAGATACATAGTATTGGTTGGGTTTGGGCCGTTGGATCGTGCTGATCGGGCGGTGGATGGTGGCGTTATATAACAAGTACCATGTGTACAGCACGTGTTTGTGTAAATATGCAATGTTTTGGGGGGTCTTTCAAAAATTCTTATATATGTAATAATTAGAATTTTTCTGTTATATTCTACGGTTAAAATAAAAAGCCTATCGGCATGTTTTGTTATGGAGCCTTGTTTATCCTCTTGTGTTTATAAATTTACCAATTAACAGACAGATTGATTGATATTCTCAAAGCTTGGCACTAAAATTTTAACCTAAAGCTACATCAATGGCTTTCCCTCTTCTGTTTTTCTCATATTTTCCCCCTATGTAAGAGTGTAGATCGACGTACACGGGACTTAAAGGTATATGGCTGGTAATTAGTAGAAAAGGTCTACTATTGATCACCAAGGAAATGAAATGTAACACCATTGATCCAATATAACCTTATTTCGAATGTACAAATTTATGCAAAACTAAAAAGACTTCAGTCAAAACAAAACTGTAGTTACCTAAATTAATGAGCATATGGTAACACGAATAATGCAGCTATAGCCTTCGAGATTGTTAGCAATTAAATTCTTGATCAATTCCAATTTAGAAAGGTTGTGGCCTGGCAACATTTGGTAGTTATTACTTAGTACTACATGGTTGTATATTCTTGAGCACATATACTGGGCCTACAATGTCAGTTTCTTAGGCTTTAAGGCCCAACGATATGGGCCAAACGAAGATCTTGAGGAGGCTTGTCAAGAAATCCAAGGAGATTGTGCGGTGGACATTTCGAAGGAAATAAACGTGCACTCATTGTGTGATTTTGGTCTGGCAAGGCAGATAGACTTTTGTTAATATCAGATTTTCAATGGACCCATGTGATGGTAGGCCTCAAACTAATAGCCCAGTTATTCTATCAGTGGGCCCATATCTTGTCATGATTGTGCTTAGATATTGACTGAACACAGATTTCCAACCCTACCAGATCTTAGAGAATAAATGGCTAGAGTGCCTGGACTTTCATGTGTATATGGTCATCAGAAATTATGTGAACTTTGATCTTGAACTCGACCCAGAAGTTCTAGCAAATGTTTTCTTTTTTCAACCCCATGTGCTTCTTATAACAAAGTCCTGAAACACATCAACCCCTTTTGAATGCTAACTAGGTAACTTACAATTGGATGGTGTATCTATAGATTTGACCCACAAGAAACACTGAAGTGTTCATTGTTTCAATTGACGTTGTACTCTATTTTTTACGTTAATTCAACGATGTCCCAAGAAGTTATGATGTAGTTTCTTGGTTGGATATATATAATTGTAGAACATGCATTATGGCATTGTTCTTGGTGGAGAAACATTGGCCTTGAACTTAAAAAATTCTAGGGAATAATCAAATTTGTGGGGTTGTTTTAATTTTTAATAAATTTAATATTTATTTATTGTCTTATCAAGTTCAACATATGAACAAAACTATACTCCCATATAAAATACTATATCTTATTTAACATATATTTTCAATAAGTTGAGCACGTTAACCTATTAACAAGTTGACGGATGAAACATGTTAACCCTATATAAACTTATAATTAGTTAGATCATAAATTTAAAATAATAATAATAATAATAATCAAAATTTAGTTAAATTTTAAGACACGCCCAGAACTTGGAAAGCTACTGTCCTTCCATGTGAAAAAATAAAAATAAAAATAATAAAATATCATTATAAGTCTATGATACAATCACATAAAATTACACGCATATCCAATATTTGCATACCAACATTTAATATGGTGATAATCACTAATCAATGAGTCTATATTTAGGCTCTATAATATTTGATATTAATCACGGTGAATTCAACTTATCGTAAAACAATATGATAATTATGTTCATTGAAATAAATGTTAGAAATAAAATACAATAGCATACTGAAGTCTGAATCCGATATCAATTGCTTCTCTATTCAATTAAATGTAAATTAGATTCAATCAGCCAATAATCAAATCTAACGTATACCTCTTCTACCTAGAGATTTATAACTATTTTACAATATTATTTTAATGTGTGATAGTTAAAAACAAATCCATGCACATGCACATGTTTTGCTTCTTGCATGCATGGAGATGAATTAGGGGAAAAACCTAGGCAACCCCAATGTTTGGTTAAAGTAACAGTTTCACCCCTGTTGTTCTGATAGTAACACGCGACCCCCACTTTCACGATTATGTTAGATGATTCGTAGATAATTTTATGCAAAGACAATTCTATCCTTGTTTGGATGAAAAGAAATAAAAAATCAGCTTCTCCTTGATTCGAATGGAGCAGAAGGATTCCATCACCACCCTGCACCCAAAACCAGCACATCAAACTACCCACAACTAACAACAACCCTGTTCGAAAAGACCCTTAACTTATAATTTCGATTCTCTTTATAATCATCGCCATCACCTACCTCCACCTTCAACATACCCCCAAGGTCCCCAACTATCACCACCACCACCTTCAATCAAAGGTTATACAATCCAAAACAACCATACCCGTAAAGAAAATCAAATCAACTAACCGGAAGTTATATAATCCCCTATCATCTTCATTGCTACCTTCAACTCCACCTCTGTCTCCACCATAATTACCAATTTCAAAAGTTCAAGAAACAATGAAGCTAGCCGTTTAAANNNAAAAAAAAAAAAAATAGACTCATTTAAATCAGCACCCACTCCATCGACTTCCAAAATATTTGATCTACACATTCCACTAAGCATAAATGCCATTTAAACAACTCAATCACACTCACCGATTTTCTCATCCCAAATGATTAGATCCTCAACAAATAGATTCTTCAAGGTAGAAGTTCTATATGCCCTTCGTCTTCTTTTAGTCCTCAAGTCAATCAAGAGGCTAAACTTCAAGATCTGAGGAACCAACGAAGGAAAATTATCCAATTGGTGCAATAGCTAGTTTCGGTTCGCTGATAGGTAGGATCCCATTCAGTCTCATTAATAGCCTTGATTATTTGATTTGAAGCCGTAGGAGTGAATCCCCACAGTCAACCCCACTCACCATCACCATCCTTCATCATTGCTTGTTCATTTTTGTAGCTACTTGAGCCTTAAGCAGCATCAGCGAGAAAAGAAAGAGCCGAGAGAAGTGTGAGATAAAAGGTGAAGCGGAAGCGAAAAAGAGGAGGAAAGAGAATAAGATTGGACAGATTTTTATTAAATTTTGTAATTTTTTTTTTAATTTCTTATCATTTTTCTCATTGCAATATCTATAATACCCTCACTTTGTGAGTATTTTTCTAACGGAATCATGAAAGTGGGGGCTATGTGCTACTATCAGACCAGCGAGGGAGAAGTTGAATTTTGACCAAAACTTGGGGGTGCCTATGTTTTGTCCCCAATGAATGATGATGTTCTCATGTACAAGTTTTCCTTTTACCCAAACCAAAAGTCCAAGTAGGTTCCACTACTTCACATCTTTTGTTGTTGCTTTAAAAATGAGGACAACCCAATTTAACCAAACTCTGTCAAGTGGTTAAAGATGCGTTTGGTTGGTGGTTGGTATACTTGCATATAAATTTTCTATATATGATTTGGGTAATGACCCTTTGGTTGAATTTGTTGTAATAATAAAACCCAATTCTATGTCTGTTGTTGAACCTACAATAAAATATAAAAAGCTCCATAACCACTCTAACCCAGAAGAGGAAAGTCTACATAAAGAAACCCAAATGGTCCTTTTTCATTACCAAGCAAGCATGCATCAATTTGACTCATAAGTTTATTGTGTCTCATCCATAAGATTTTGATAATGTGTTTATCCTGCTTAGTGCCAAAAACATGACTTCTCTCTAAAGGTGTGATTGAAAATACTTTTGTAACGAGTACTTTTTCATAAAAAGTATTCTTTTTGAAATAAAAAATAAAAAATGAAAGATTTTATAATGCTAGTAGCATGGATATAAAACCTTTCGTAACCATTAAGAAAGAATAGGTAGATTTGAATTGTGAACTCAAACAATGTCATAGAAATTGATTACACTTTTTCCTAATATTAAAATTTCTTTTATATATCTAAACCAAACATGGGCAATTTACGAATATAAGTAAGTTTAGAGGAAATGCTTTGAAATTTAATCAAACCTTTTTTTCAATTATCTAATCAACCGAAAAGTTAACCAACCAATTGACGAGTTGATGATACTAAATCATTTGGTTACCGATGAGTAAATGAAATTACAAGCTCAACTCATGAGCGATTGTCAGCTTTTCAAAAGTACATCTTAAACCCATCACAAAATATATTGTTGTCTTTTAGGTTGAAATTGATTAAACAATTAAAAAAAAAAAACCACTAAAAACCAAAGCAATCCCTCAAACTTTGTTATTTTCTCTAATTCTTAACCCAATATCTACTAAATAAATACGAAGTGTTTTAAAATTATATGAATATAAGTATAATATATGAAATTCAGGCCATAAAAGAATCTAATTGGAGCATCTCTCAAGTGTGACTTCCTTTTGAATACAGAGCCTAATGTTGGCTATTGGGAATAAAGTCATGTAGTAGCATAAAATATGTACACATTTTATAAAGTGACAAATGGAGCATAGTTTATAAGTAGAGGAAGATGGATGTGTTTGCAAGCACATGGTATGATACAGAGATCCAAGAAACATTTTGTGGGCTAACAGATAATGTCAGACTTACAAAAACAATAGAAACCTCTCCTCTCCTCTCTCCCAACCTTCTTTCTTTTCTGTTTTTTTCTTCATGTGCTTCCAAACTCAACCTATTTACTATCTACAGAAAACTCTCATCTAGATCTCTATATCTATCATTTCATATTTGATTTCTTTATTTCTGCATTTGGCATTTTACCTTTGTATAGAGGGCTCCAAAGGGTTCCAAGATTTCATGTGCATAGCCTTCTATCAAACCCTTTTTTCCCATTTACATTTTTGGGATCTCTTCATATATCAAACTTGTACTCACATTAATAAATGTACTATATCTACATTATATGGATAGTTTAAAAATTGGTTAGATGTTTAATGGGTCTCTCTAGTGATTATGTGAACAAACTGTAATTAGCTTCACACATACACATAAACATACACACATGTCCCATATAATAAATTTATAGATTTATTGTTAATATATATAAGAATAAAATAAAATAATGTTGCCTTGAGACTTTGACCCATTAATTATGTGGGTGGCTAACCTAGATCCACATACCCACATCCTTCTCTTTGGTAATAATTTAAGCATAAATCTATCTCCTCATTTCATATTATTGCTATTATTAATGCATGTAAAGAGACCAATGTCCTGCCTGCAGACACAATTCATAATTCCAGGATTTTCATCACCACAAGATTTAGATTATATTAAATAATAGTTGATTTGTGAGTGTGACAGTCTCAAGATCAACCAAGTCACGAAAGGGATTCATTTCATTTTACAAAGAGCTTTGTGCTTGCTCGCTTTTCTTATTTTATTTTATTTTATATAATAGTGCTTGCTGTTGCATCCATTTAATTACATGCAACCAAACTCATGTTTATAGTGTGGAACCCACATTTCAAATCAGATGGCAGCTAGCTAGATCAGTAGATCTGATCATCACATCACTTATCTGGACTGGAGACGACCAATAGATTTAATTATGTCATCTAAAGTTATTCATGAATACCTAAATATGAAACTCTAGGGACACGCATTCGATCCTGAAAAAGTTTTTGGATTTTTATATGATTATTCTTTAAAAAAAATAAAAAATACGGTGATCCAAGAATATATAAAAGAAATATCTTAAAATCGTATGATATATATTAGAAATAATTGTATAAAAAATATGATTAATTTCAAAAATAATTTAAGTATCATAATCGTATAAATAAATTAATAATCTAATATTTATTTTTTATTACCGATTTTTTATATCTAATAACTAATAAATCTTTTTAAATAGATAAAAATATTAAAGATTGATTACAAAAAAATTTATAATAAAAATATTAGTGTATTATACATAATTTTAATATCTAAATTTTTAATCTCATATTTAATTTTCAATCAAACTTTTAATTTAATTTATTTATTAGTTGTCTTTTATATTATTAAAGATTATATATGATATTATGTTACGAGGAATTTAGAGTAAAAAAAAGATGTCGGCAGTTAAGCTGTCACTGTTAATCAGCTGGAGGTATAGTGGAGGGAGGCAGTGACAGTTAAGGAAGGAAGACGAATCCCAAAAACAAATCCCAATAAGAGAGGGGTTGAAATTTTGACTGATCATCCACACCCATAACCCATTTGTGTTCCTTATTCAGGCTCTGCCTAATCGAATCCAATAGTAAAATTCCACGTCAATTCTAATTTTTAAAAAATCAATAAATAAAGAAGCGACAGAACACAGCGTCAGTGACAGAGTGAGCTGAGAGAGCAAAGAGTAAAAATTATTTCTTTTTTTTTTTTTAAATAAAGAAAAAAAGAAAAAACAATTACAGTAACAAAAACGAAAACGAAAACGAAAACGAAAACGAAAAGAAACGAAACGAAACGAAAAGACTGAGACTCTTCTCTCTCTGTGTCTGTGTCTGTCTGCGTCTGTGTCTGTGTCTGTGTCTGTAGCCTTCATTGACGTAGCTCTCATTTGGGTTTGTTTGCTAACAGTCTCTCTGAATTTTTCCAAGTGTTTTTGGGGTATCTTTGAGTCAGATTTTTCGTTTTGTTATCTGGTTAATTGTTAAAGAAGAAAACGACATGTGTCTTGGCCTTGACGCTTTGATCTGATCTCCGAACCGCTCTCATTTTGTTCTCGTCTTCACTTCAGTTCACAAGTTATCACATTTTTATTTCTTTTCCCATTGATGTTTCAGTTCAAGACTCTTTTTTTGTTGCTGTTGTTGCTTAATTATGATACAAGTGTATAAAGATCTAGCTTTTTCTCGGCAATTTTGCTTTTTGATCTCTGTTTCGTTTGTTGCAGAGGGTGAGAGGGAGAGATAGTGAGTTGGGTTTGATTGGTTGATTGAATATGGGAGCTTACAGCCGTCTGAGCTTGCCCTACTGAGCAGAATTGGCTTGTCCTGCGGGCATAGATTGGATGTGTGAGGAACTGAGGTGTTGGTGCGGTTGATGCTTCGCCGGTTGAGAAACCGGGTTTCGGGCTAGCCGGAGGGGGGAGTTCTTGGCATTTGCATTGTCGGTAATATCTTTTCTTTTATTTTACATTAATTGTTATGATCTTAACTAAAGAAATAATCTTTTGTTTATATTTTGCTGATTGTTTCCTTTTATGGAAGATTCGTTACAACTGGCTCTTCTTTTGTATAGATGTAATGGTTCTGCAATCTGGCTGTTGCTAGTACTTTTTTATTTTTGTCTACTTGTTGGAGTGGACTAGCATATTGAAATTGAAGAATGATAGTTTTTTGGTTGGAGTTCTAGTACTATTAGTGTAATTTGATGATTTGCATCACATATAGGGTTGAGAAGTGGATTGCATAATTTGAGTTGTAGTTTCGAGTGCATGATAATAGTTTTTTATGACTTGGCAGTTAGATTAGCTTATTGAAAATGAAATAGAAAAAGTTGGTTAGTAGAATGTCTGGTTCTATTGTATAAATGCTTAAGATTGTTTACTTTTGTCTACCATTCTAGTTGATTTAATAAAATTGATCGGTTATTTAATTTGCAGGCAGCCAGGGAGATAGCTAAAATTGAGTATTGGTGCAAATGTCAAAGTCTCCCTCCCCTGAACCGCAAGAGCATGCAGTCTCATTTACTTCTCTGCCTAGGTTGCTGTTGTTTTCTTTACTTTCTTTCTAAAAGAATAAAAATAACAAAGCCATCTCAAATAAAATTTTAACTTCCAATTTTTAAAATTTGTCACCAGCTTTCTGTTGAACCAGTCACCAAAAATAATTTGTATTTTTCTTCTTAAATTCAGGTTCATGTTAGCTTATCATTATTTTTTTTCTTTTGATGCCTCAAATGCTAATTAGTATTTACATTCAGGGGATCAAATGGAACAGGAGGAATGGATGATCCAGATGGTACAATGTCTATGGTTGCTCAATTTATTGAGCAACTACATGCCAGCGTGTCTTCACCACAAGAGAAAGAACTTATTACAGCACGTGTACTTGGCATTGCCAGATCAAAGAAGGAGGCCAGAGCACTCATTGGATCTCATGCCCAAGCAATGCCATTGTTCATATCCATTCTCAGGAGTGGCACCCCTGTGGCAAAAGTGAATGTTGCTGCAACTCTGAGTGTTCTATGTAAAGATGAAGACCTACGTTTAAAGGTGCTTCTAGGTGGGTGCATTCCACCTTTGCTCTCGCTTGTGAAGTCTGAATCAACTGAAGCAAGGAAGGCAGCAGCAGAGGCAATATATGAGGTTTCCTCTGGTGGGCTTTCAGATGATCATGTTGGTATCAAAATATTTGTTACCGAAGGTGTAGTTCCCACCTTATGGGATCAACTCAATCCAAAGAACAAGCAGGATAAAGTGGTAGAGGGGTTTGTTACTGGGGCTTTGAGGAATCTTTGTGGCGACAAGGATGGGTATTGGAGAGCCACACTTGAGGCTGGAGGAGTAGATATCATTGTGGGTCTTTTGTCTTCTGATAATGTTGCTGCTCAGTCCAATGCAGCTTCTCTATTGGCCCGTCTGATGTTAGCTTTCAGTGATAGTACACCCAAAGTAATAGATTCTGGAGCTGTCAAAGCTTTGCTACGGCTTGTGGGTCAGAATAATGATATCTCTGTTCGTGCAAGTGCTGCTGATGCTTTGGAGGCTCTTTCTTCAAAGTCAACCAAAGCTAAGAAAGCTGTTGTGGATGCTGATGGTATTCCAGTTCTGATTGGAGCTATTGTTGCTCCTTCTAAAGAGTGTATGCAAGGGGAGTGTGGTCAGGCTCTGCAGGGACACGCAACACGTGCTTTAGCTAATATCTGTGGTGGGATGTCTGCTTTAATAATATATCTTGGAGAACTATCAAAATCTCCTCGCCTAGCAGCTCCAGTGGCTGATATTATAGGAGCACTTGCTTATGCTCTTATGATCTTTGAGCAAAAGTCAGTTGTTGATGAGGAACCCTTTGATGCAACACAGATAGAGGATATTCTAGTTATGTTACTGAAGCCTCGTGACAATAAACTGGTTCAGGAGCGTGTCCTTGAGGCTATGGCAAGCTTGTATGGCAATATCTGCCTCTCACGATGGCTCAGTCTTGCAGAAGCAAAGAAGGTGCTTATAGGACTCATAACAATGGCTGCTGCTGACGTGCAGGAGCATCTAATACTTTCTTTAACCAGGTTATGCTGTGATGGGGTTGGCATCTGGGAGGCCATTGGCAAGAGAGAAGGGATTCAGTTGCTGATATCACTGCTGGGCTTATCAAGTGAGCAGCATCAAGAATATGCAGTTCAGTTGTTAGCAATCTTAACTGATCAGGTTGATGACAGCAAGTGGGCCATCACTGCTGCTGGTGGGATTCCTCCACTGGTGCAGTTATTGGAGACTGGATCTCAAAAGGCAAGGGAGGTTGCAGCACATGTTATGTGGAATTTGTGCTGTCACAGTGAAGACATCCGTGCCTGCGTTGAAAGTGCAGGAGCTGTTCCATCATTCTTGTGGCTTCTAAAAAGTGGTGGACCAAAAGGGCAAGCAGCCTCAGCTATGGCACTTACAAAGCTTGTTCGAACAGCTGATTCTGCCACCATCAATCAGTTACTAGCTTTGCTTTTGGGGGACTCACCAAGTTCAAAGGGCCATATTATTAAAGTTTTGGGTCATGTACTTACAATGGCATCACAACAAGATCTAGTGCAGAAGGGATCTGCAGCTAATAAAGGACTGAAATCTCTTGTTCAGGTTCTCAACTCCTCCAATGAAGAAACCCAAGAGAATGCTGCTTCTGTCCTAGCTGATCTATTCATCATGAGACAGGATATCTGTGACAGTCTTGCAACTGATGAGATTGTGAATACATGTATGAAGCTTTTGACCAGCAACACTCAAGTGGTTGCTACACAGTCAGCTCGAGCATTGGGTGCTCTTTCCCGTCCAACCAAGTCTAAAACCACAAACAAGATGTCTTATATTGCAGAAGGGGATGTCAAGCCCCTGATTAAGTTGGCAAAAACTTCTATTGATGCCTCTGAACCGGCAGTTGCTGCACTTTCGAATCTTCTCTCTGATCCCCAGATTGCTTCAGAAGCCTTGGCAGAAGATGTTGTTTCAGCTTTTACAAGATTGCTGGCAGAAGGAACTTCAGAAGGTAAGAAGAATGCGTCGCGGGCCCTTCATCAGTTATTGAAGCATTTTCCTGTTGGTGATGTGCTCAAAGGAAATGCACAGTGTCGTTTTGTGGTTCTTACACTTGTTGATTCCTTAAATGTAATGGATATGGATGGGACTGAAGCTGTGGATGCCTTGGAAGTAGTTGCACTATTGGCTAGGACGAAGCAGGGTTTGAACTTCACTTACCCACCTTGGTCTGCCCTTGCTGAGGTTCCCTCAAGCATAGATCCTCTTGTGCACTGTCTGGCTGAGGGACCGCCTTCATTGCAAGATAAGGCAATAGAAATTTTGTCTAGGCTTTGTGGGGATCAACCAGCTGTACTGGGTGATTTTTTGGTTGCAAGATCCAGATCCATTGCTGCTCTGGCTGATAGAATAATGCACTCACCATGCCTAGAAGTGAGAGTTGGAGGGACAGCATTACTCATATGTGCTGCAAAGGAACACAAAAAAGAGTCAATGGATGCTCTTGATCTGTCAGGATATCTGAAACCCCTTATATATGCTTTAGTGGATATGATGAAGCAGAATTCTAGCTTTTCTTCTTTAGAAATTGAAGTCAGAACTCCGAGAGGTTATATGGAAAGAACTGCGTTCCAGGAGGATGATGATTTTGATGTTCCTGATCCAGCCACTATCTTGGGGTGTACTGTTGCCATATGGTTGCTATCAATAATTTCTTCTTTCCATATGAAGAACAAACTTGCTGTAATGGAAGCTGGTGGACTTGAGGCTCTCTCTGACAAGCTTGCCAAATATACTTCCAATCCACAGGTTTGGCCTGATTTAGCCCTTACTATTACTGAGTACTTTACACCGTCTCTCTCACACACGTGCGCATGCACACACACACACATACAGACATTGTCCATCTGTGCCATTTGGGTTAAATTCTTAGGAACTCGAGGTCTTATTGTCTGGGTTATATACCTTTACCTTTTTTGTTTAGCTTCTATTACATATATGATGGGGTTATGCATGTTTGGCTTTATGATTGGTGGCTGAATCAAAACCCATGTTGCTTTGCAGGCTGAATTTGAAGATACAGAAGGTATATGGATTACTGCCATGCTCATGGCCATTTTGTTCCAAGATGAAAATGTCGTGCTATCTCCTGCAACAATGCGCATCATACCATCACTGGCTCTTCTGCTGAGATCTGATGAAATGATTGATAGATTTTTTGCTGCCCAGGCAATGGCTAGTCTCGTTTCTAGTGGGAGTAAGGGAATAAATCTTGCTATTGCAAATTCAGGTGCTGTTGCTGGGTTGATCACCTTAATTGGTTACATAGAATCAGATTTGCCTAACCTTGTAGCCTTGTCAGAAGAATTTTTCTTGGTGAGAAATCCTGATCAAGTTGTTTTGGAACAACTTTTTGAAGTTGAGGATATAAGAGTTGGCTCTACTGCACGCAAGTCTATTCCTCTATTAGTGGATCTCTTGAGACCGATACCAGACAGGCCAGGTGCCCCTCCTATTTCTGTTCGACTCTTGACCCGCATTGCAGATGGAAGTGATACAAATAAATTAATCATGGCTGAAGCTGGAGCTCTGGATGCTTTAACGAAGTACCTATCATTGAGCCCTCAAGACTCAACGGAGGCCACCATATCTGAATTATTGAGAATATTGTATAGCAATCCTGATCTTATCCGGTATGAAGCATCACTTAGTTCATTGAACCAACTAATAGCTGTTCTGCATCTGGGCTCAAGAGGTGCTAGACTTAGTGCAGCAAGGGCCCTCCACGAGCTTTTTGATGCAGAGAACATTAGAGATTCCGAATTAGCCAGGCAGGCTTTTCAGCCGCTGGTTGACATGCTTAATTCTGCTTCAGAGTGTGAGCAAGAGGTTGCTCTTGTTGCTTTGATCAAGTTGACATCAGGAAATACTTCGAATGCAGGTTTCTTGACTGATGTGGAAGGAAACCCACTTGAGAGTCTATACAAAATTTTATCTTCTGCTTCATCCTTGGAATTGAAGAGAAATGCTGCAGAACTTCTTTTCGTTATGTTTGGTAATACAAAACTCAAAGCAACTCCCATTGCTTCTGAATGCATACAACCCCTTATATTACTCATGCAATCTGATACAAGTTCAGCCGTGGAATCAGCAGTTTGTGCTTTTGAGAGATTGTTGGAAGATGAACAACAGGTCGAACTTGCAGCCTCTTATGATGTAGTAGATCACCTCGTTAGCTTGATTTCTGGTGCCAACCATCGACTCGCTGAGGGTAGCATATGTGCTCTTATAAAGTTAGGGAAAGACCGGAATCCATGCAAATTGGAAATGGTCAAAGCTGGTGTTATTGATAACTGTCTTGAGCTACTCTCGGTTGCACCCAGTTCTTTGTGTTCCTCTATAGCAGAACTTTTCCGGATTTTAACGAATAGCAGTGCAGTTGCTAGGAGTTTTGATGCTGCAAAAATAGTAGAACCACTTTTTATGGTCTTACTTCGCCCGGATTTCAATATGTGGGGACAGCATAGTGCACTGCAAGCACTTGTGAATATTTTGGAAAAACCACAAAGCCTTGCAACTCTCAAGCTGACTCCCAGCCAGGTCATTGAGCCTTTGATTTCATTTTTGGAGTCTCCGGCTCAAGCCATCCAGCAGCTTGGCACAGAATTGCTCACTCATCTACTTGCACAGGAACATTTCCAGCAGGATATCACCACAAAAGGTGCAGTTGTGCCACTTGTTCAGCTTGCTGGAATTGGAATATTGAATCTACAGCAAACAGCAGTAAAAGCATTAGAAAAAATCTCAAAGAGCTGGCCAAAAGCAGTTGCTGATGCTGGAGGTATTTTTGAGCTTGCAAAGGTTATTATTCAAGAAGATCCTCAACCACCTCGCGCATTGTGGGAATCTGCTGCTTTGGTACTCTCCAACGTACTTTGTTTCAATGCTAAGTACTATTTTGAAGTCCCCGTGGTGGTTCTGGTCAAAATGTTGCACTCAACAATGGAGAGTACCATCACTGTGGCTCTCAATGCCTTACTTGTCCATGAAAGGACTGATGCTTCAAGTGCTGAACAGATGACTCAAGCTGGTGCCATAGATGTTTTGCTGGATTTATTAAGATCTCATCAGTGTGAAGAAGCATCAGGAAGATTACTTGAATCTTTGTTTAACAACATGAGGATACGAGAGATGAAGGTTTCCAAGTATGCAATTGCACCTTTATCACAGTATCTGTTAGACCCCCAAACCAGATCAGAATCTGGCAGGCTTCTTGCAGCTCTAGCCCTTGGAGACCTCTCTCAACATGAGGGGCTTGCTAGAGCCAGTGATTCTGTTTCTGCATGTCGTGCACTGATAAGCTTACTTGAGGATCAGACAACAGAAGAAATGAAAATGGTGGCAATTTGTGCACTACAGAACTTTGTGATGCGTAGTAGAACTAATAGGAGAGCTGTTGCAGAAGCAGGTGGCATATTAGTTGTTCAAGAGCTATTGCTGTCTCCAAATGCTGAAGTTGCAGGGCAGGCAGCCCTACTAATCAAATTTTTATTTTCCAATCACACGCTCCAAGAATATGTATCAAATGAGCTTATCAGATCTTTGACAGGTATGTTTGTAATTGTGACAGTCAGATCCCTCTGCGTCATATATTGATACTTTCTACTAAAATATTTGTAGCTTCAGGTTAGATGTTTTATTCTACTTACATTCATGCAATAAAGTTATCCTTAAAAAAAGAGAGCCCTTATCTTAGGCCTATCCATTGACAAGTGATTATTTACATGAATTTAACTACTGTCATTGATGATATCTAATTTTATGTACTGAAAAGTGAATCATATTTTTGCGGAATTATTAGTAACTCACATTTTGCACCTCAGGAAACTCCAAAGACAAATATATATAGCTATAATTGGTTTTCTTTTGTTTTCATTTGGTTTGAGTACTTTTATCTAGTGTGATTATTACTTGTTTCTTAGCCTGGTTTCCATTCAAATAGTGAAACTTTGCAATGCTTTGTTTTACAGCTGCACTAGAAAGAGAGTTGTGGTCCACAGCAACCATTAATGAGGAGGTTTTGAGGACCTTAAATGTGATATTTATGAACTTTCCTAAGCTTCATATTTCTGAAGCAGCTACCCTTTGCATCCCTCATTTGGTTGGAGCACTCAAGTCTGGCAGTGAAGCTGCTCAGGAGTCTGTATTGGACACCTTATGCTTGTTACAACAGTCTTGGTCAACCATGCCAATAGATATTGCCAAATCTCAAGCCATGATTGCTGCCGAAGCTATTCCTATTCTGCAAATGCTGATGAAAACCTGCCCGCCTAGTTTTCATGAGAGAGCGGACAGCCTGTTACACTGCCTACCTGGGTGTTTGACTGTTACCATTAAGCGTGGTAACAATTTAAAGCAGACCATGGGAACCACTAATGCTTTTTGTCGATTGACAATTGGCAATGGTCCTCCACGACAAACCAAGGTAATAGTTCTGTTGAAGATTATGTGCAGAAAGAAACCATATAGTCATAGTATGTTGGGTTTTTTATTTACTTATTTCTTTAAATTACTTTGAATTAATAGAAACTAACACTTGTGGGGAATATCTTTTTTTAAATTAAAATATTTTTGGAAGTTGAGAAATACATGTGACATATTATTGAAAATATCCATGTTCTGCCTTGATTGTGGAATAGAGAAGACTAAAATCAAATGAATTCAACATTGTTTGCTATAATTTTCCAGTTGTATATTACTTTCTTTTAGTATGGACCTGCTACTGTGTTTCGTATTCAATAACTCTTTTATTATTGTTAGGTTGTCAACCACAGTATTTCTCCAGAATGGAAAGAAGGTTTCACGTGGGCCTTTGATGTACCTCCAAAGGGACAAAAACTCCACATCATGTGCAAAAGCAAAAATACATTCGGAAAGGTAATTAGAGATCCAATCTTATGCTTTCTCAGTTGTTTCAATTATCGATAAGGTGCTAATCATTGTATGGCTACAAAAGGCACTCAGGATACTGGAAATACTTAAAATGTGAATTACAAGATTTTTTTGTCTATACGATTAACCGTTACCAATGTCTCGCTATCATAGTTTGATGCCCTCATAAAAACTATTGCTTTGGGATTTCTAATTGGAATGGTGGGCTTTTACAGACAACTCTTGGTAAAGTGACTATCCAAATTGACAAAGTTGTGACAGAAGGAGTATATAGTGGTTTATTCAGCCTAAATCATGACAGCAACAAAGATGGCTCCTCCAGAACTCTTGAAATTGAAATTATTTGGTCCAACAGGATATCAAATGAAAGCATATAAAGGGGCATATAATTAATTCTCTCTATGCACACAGATTGAAGTCAGGTACAGAAGTTACTGACACAGCTGAACAGAGAAGCTCGGACGGTGCAGGTGGTTGGCTTGCTTGTAAGTAAATTATATCTTACAAAAGACCTACTTTTGTAGTATGGAAGATTATGGTGCTTAAGATGTAAAGTATAAAATGTTGATTAATTTATGGAGGTGACAAGGGTCGAAAGGGCTTCCCACGATAGAGGTTTAAAGGTGTTTACAAGTTCGATGTACAGATAAGTCTGTAGGTTTCTAGCTACTTGGAAGTTTTAGAAAAAGATGGCATTGTGAAAATGGGCTTTTGGCACAAAGTGCTGCCTTTTTAGTGGTGAAAATAGGCTGTACGTGTGCTTTTATGCTGCTACTATGGCAAGATAATTTTACAAAGAAGGTTTCATAATATCAGAGATGCCCCCGTTGTTTACAAACTTTGTTGCCTTAACTGTTTTATATCTTTTAAATCATTTGATGTCCAAGGCCTTTTTGTAATCGTACGTGAATGGCTTCTTATACTTCATCATTTTCTCATGTTAAATGGATAATCTTGTGTAAGAGTATACATGTATA
The DNA here is from genome assembly GCA_026212285.1 of Bursera cuneata. Taxonomy (NCBI): domain Eukaryota; kingdom Viridiplantae; phylum Streptophyta; class Magnoliopsida; order Sapindales; family Burseraceae; genus Bursera; species Bursera cuneata. The sequence goes on from JANLJB010031227.1 coordinate 21,057, forward strand.
TCCTAAAATTATTTTGTGGGGAGGGCAGCGGTGGCGCGGTGTGGGGACATGGGAAATTGTCTACTCAAATTATTTCAGATCCTAAACTGCGGCTGTGCAGGTAAGAAGTTTGAAGTTACGGGGCAAGCGATATCTGTTAAAATTAGTTAAAAGTTATTTACAGCAAAATTTATGTATTATGCATCTGTTAAAAGTCATGTAGCATCCAGATTGGAGAACCATATCTGTTGTCATGCACTCTGCACTAATCACCAACCTTATTCTCAAAACAAAATAATTGATGAAATAATGAACATTTAAGACATCAACGATACTGCCCTGTCATGCACTGAAACCTTGATGCTAGTTCAGGATGATAACCAAGGTGAACATTAAAATAAAAAGTTGATTATAGATTTTCATGTGAGTTTCAGCAAAGTAGCAGATCGTGCGGGCAGAAATAAGAACCTTCATCCAAAAAGGCATCTGGAGATGCATTTAGATGTAGAATCTGAGATCCCCGCATGAATATGGGGAGGCTTACATCAGTACCACTAACACTTGCAAACTTACTACTTTACATTCTTTTAACTATTCACTACTAATACATTCGCCAAGATTCAAAAGTCTCGAACATCAGAAATTGAACAAGATAACATATTGGAAACTTGTTCACCAGTGTCAAGGTAGGTAACTCAGAAGTGCAATGGCAACGAAATATATGTCCAAAACTCCAAACTTGAAGAGTATCTCTAGTTTGCAGCAGCAACAAGTGCAGATCGAGCTTGTGTAAAAGTAGAAATGAGCGATCCAAGCTGTAACTTATCATTGCATCCAAAACTCAGCCGATACCTACAAATTTTAAGAATCATACAATTAATGCAAATGAAACCTCAACTAGTCCCAACTACAATCAGAATGGCAATTATCAAAAGCTCTCAACAAAAGTCCAAATGCCAAAAGGGCTTCATAATGTAAAATGAAACTAGTTACAGTATATCTTAAAGTGAAACAATCATTACTTTGAGCATCTATTTGTGTTATCATAAACAAAGAAGGCATACATGATTAATGAGACATAGGTACTTACTCAATGTCAGCCAAATCATTAATCAGCCGAACTCGGACATCTGATGGCATCTTAATCCTAAAAACAAACCTGTCAAAAATAAATGCTGGAGGGATGAGATCATGGAAATTAAATTATTCCATGCAGTAGATATTTATAATTACACAGAGCACTTACATTGTTACTTCTCTTATAATATCTACCAAGGCCAATCCTTTCCTTGTCTTGATTTCAGATATTCCTGTCAAAGCATGGTAAAATAAAACATCAGAATTTAAGACAGCTTCAGAATACTGAATCACAACAACTGTATAATAGTGAGAGCATTAAATACGTTTGAAACTGTCTACAAATGATTCATTCAGAAGCCAGTAAGATATCTGCTCAATGTCACTAGGCAAAGGGTTTCCAGTGCACAGGTAAACAGCTTCTTCCGTAATTTGCTGAGAAGCCATATGTGTTGACTGCATATATAAAAGAACAGTTTAGTAAAGTGATTTTGGATCTACTCATGAAGAGATGGACAAACACAAGAATATTAAATGGGTTTCTACCAAGCCAGTTTAAATAAACGAACAAGAAAAATTAGCATCGACTATTATAGTACAATGTCTTGTATAGAGAGATTTTACCAATATGACATTATGTATGTGAAAAATAAATATAAAATAAAAAATCTACATATATTCATCGCAATCAAGTAAAACCACACAACTAAGTGAGAAATCTTAAACCTGCAAAATGTTCAAGGCCTTTCTCATGTCGCCATTACTTAGCCGTACAAGTGCCGCTAAGCCACTCTCAGTTACATCAAGCCTATTATGATGAGGAAGAAAGGGTTAACAAGTATAAGAGGATCACCTTTTTTTTTTTTTTCAGAATTAGTGTAGTATTATAGCTTAACCAATGTAAAAAATATGAACATGAGGTGACTAATATTCTTATTTTCAATAATATGATAAAGGACATCACCAAAATCCTTTTCAACTTATATGAGGTGAGTCCCAAAAGAAGTTCTTAGTTTGCCACTCCTCAGTAATTCCTTTCAAATTGAGTCCAATTAAGCTTTCAAATTCATGCACCAGAAAGGGCTAGTAAACTGTTGCAAGAAACAAACTTTCAAGCATGCTAAGAGATGAATTATGAGGACAAGCAGTGCTAGAACAAAACTTATATTTTGTCCTCCAATGGAAATTTGTCACAAATACAAGACAGTGTTATTTATTACCATAAAAAATTGCCTCTACAAAGAACAACCAATATGCAACCATAGGGTTGAAAAACATAATAATTTATTGTGGTACATTCATATCATAACACATAAACAGTTAAGAACCGTATGAGGATGCTAAAAAAATGTTTGATAATGCTGCGAAATTTATAATTCAAGTTTAGGAAATAATAAACTATAATGACTTCAGTACACAAGAGAGTACCGAGAATATCATAACCATGACTAAATAAATGAAATGAATAGAAAAGTTACCCTTCTGACTTTATAACATGTTTGAGTCGCTCAGTGACATGAGCAGGTTCAAGAGGAGCGAACCGGAATCTAGTACATCTAGACTGTAGCGCTGGAATAATCTTGTTGACATGATTACATATAAGTGTGAACCTAGTGCTCTTCGTGTATTTCTCAATCACTACACCACAAACATTTCACAAATAAAATAGAAGGGGAGATGTGAAACTTGAGTGGGTAAATGAAAAAATAATAATACTGCAAATGAGAAACTGTTCAAACCTCTACGCAAGGCAAACTGAGCATCCTTTGTCATGGCATCTGCCTCATCAAGCAAGACCAACTTCACTGATGCCTTTGCCCTGTAAAAATAATAACGCTTTAGTAATTAGCACTGTTGCTTCAGTTACATTTGGCTAGGACCTTGTCAAGCTCAAAGAAATTTACCATGACTGTGTGTCAGAAGTCATGGTAAATGTACAACTTCGCCAGATATTATATCAAAGTTGAAAGCAGAAACATAACATGGATAGACACAATGAAATTCTAGCATCCCTAACTGATTCTCGGATATGTCATCAGTGACAACGCTGAAATGCCACGATGTGGAAGGGGAGAAAAACCATTCATATAAAATGCCCAACTATACATACAATTTTTGGAAATCATTCAACGTCCATTAACTGAAACCAGCCAAACTAAGTTCCTATTGAGGATAGAAGAATAGAACCAAAAATGCCCAACTATACAAACAATGTTTGGAAATCATTCAACGCTCCATTAACTGAAACCAGCCAAACTAAGTTCCTATCAATCATGAGTTGCCACAATTACCATAAGCTCGACCGAATTTGCAAGTAAACTGAAAATCATTAACCGATAATTGGTAAATAAACCACATTCAGGCAATACCAATTCTCCTTTCTCACATACCAGCCCACACAGACACAACATGCCCCTCCCATTTCCACAGCATGACTAAAGACACTATCAGACTTCTCATAATTTCTGAAATGGCACAGCATAAAGAGAGCAAACCACATGCTCATAAGGGTTACTTTACCCAAACGAGAAGCTTTGAGTGCTAGCAAAATCTTGAATCTGTTGCCGCACGACATCAATTCCTCTATCATCAGACGCATTAAGCTCCAGAATCATGTTGTGGTACTGCGCTCCGTAAAGCTTCCGCGCGACGGCGAGAATAGTAGACGTTTTTCCCGTGCCAGGAGGGCCGTACAACAGGAGATGCGGCAGTCTGTTCTCGCTCGTCAGCCTATCAACTATTTAATCCCAGTAATTAACAAAAACCCTAGAAAAAAAAAAAGGAAAAGAGAAAGAGAGAGAGAGAGGGAGATTACTGGTGTCGACAATGTCGCGGTGAGCGGCGACATCGTCGAGGGACTGAGGGCGGTACTTCTCGACCCAAGGAGTGGCTCTGGAGTCAGGTGGTGAGCCGGAGAGAACGACGACGTCTTTGCCCTTGTTGTTGGGTTTGAAGTGGTTCTCGTCTTCGTCGATGTCCATGACTGAGACCTCCTCTGCCTCCGTCATCCTGTTTGCTGGATGCTCTTCCTCTCACACTCTCCGCTATTCACACTACTCTCTCTCGCTCTGCACGGGTAGTAGTGAAAGACGTTACCGTGAATCATGTAATGGCGCCAAAGCCAATCAGGTTTAGAGGCGGGCGAGTTATTGGGGTACTGAAGCGGGCTAGTGGGCTGGTTTTCGGGCCGGGTTCGAACAATCCGCTAGTGCAATTATTACATTTCTATATCAATTGTTACTATCTCGTAAGAACGCCGATGAATGCCATTAATTAATTTTCTGAAAATTAATAAATAACTAATACAACTCAATATTAATTATATATATAATCAAATACAATATTTACGTGTTGATGCCATGCGTGTACAAATAAGAGATGTAAAAGATTATTGAAATAATATTTATGTGCTACATCACACGTATTAGTCAAAATCAAAAGGAGAAAGCGTTAGATTATATAATACATGAAAATACTTTATTGGCATAGCGAATAACAAGAAGCTGCTGCTTTCGTATAAAGTAGACATTAATAATAAGATAAAATGAACTATCATCCTCACCACCGCGATACAGATAACTTATCAATTAACAATCCAATTAGATATCCATCAATTAATATCAATTGACAAGACAATAAGATCTCCACCCATCATCAATTAAATGTGTTCAAGAAACGTGTTGCTAAGGAAATGCTAAGTCATGTTACCTTGCGTCACTGGAAAATGTTGTTAGGATTCTCTCGTGGACCCTCACAGACCTAGCCAAATAATAAATAATAATAAAGTTTTAATTTAATTTTGCCAGTTTACTTGAAAGTATACACATATATATATATATATATTAATAATGGATAATTTAAAATATAACCAAAATGTTATGGAATAATTTAAAAATAATTATATTTTAAAAAAATTTAAATATTATAACCACAACAAACCGAAAGAGCACTTGAGTTTTTTTAACATGGGAGTCAAAAACGAAAAGAAAAAATTAATTATCTAATTTAAAAAAATATATATATATTTTTTAAATCTCACAATCAATTATTATTTTCTTATAATTTATGCGTCGGGCCTACAATTTATTACCAAAATTTGAAGCGCAATCTTTTGGTATGTTTTTAAAATTTGAGTGTAGGTCCAAACTCCAAAACGAGCGGTTTCGTCATAGGCAAGGGCCAACCAAACGAACGAACAAACAAAACCACCTGAAAGAAGAAGAAGGAGAAGAGCACGATAGGTCATTTCCGACATTTCAATAACGTAAAAAGTAAAAAAACACCAGACAAACAGCACAGTGACTCGGACAGACCAATTCAAAGAATGAATGATAAAAAAATAGGACCAAGTTTTGGAGGGAGCGAGCCAGAGCACACTAAGAGAGGGAAAGAGAGAGGAAGAGTCCAAAAGGCGGCACACCCCCCTGCTCCTTGCCGGCATGTGACTTCCACCTGACCTCACGCAGACTGTCTCTCTCTAAAACAAGCCTTCCTTTCCCTATCTCTCTTTCTCTCTTCGAAACATTCCACTCCCGTCCTTCCTCCTCCGAAATGTCCGCTTCCAGTGGGCCCCGCCGCTCCTCCATCTCTCCCTTCCGTTCACGCAAATCACCCTCCCAACCGCCGCCCCCCGTGAAGCCCGGCGGACGGCCTCTTACTCCTTCCTCCACGACCTCGTCCAGGCCGCCTTCGAGACTTTCGGCTTCTCCAGCGACATCTGCTAGCCCCAGCCCCAGCCCGCCCACTCTCGTCCTTGACCGGCCCGAAACCAGCAAGGCTAAAGAAAATGTCATGGTCACTGTCCGCTTCCGCCCCCTCAGGTGCGTACCTTAATGTTTTGACTTTTTAGAGTTGACTTGTAACTTTGGGAGGGGAAATATGATTTAAAAATTCAAATATAAATTTAAATTCTGTGCAGTCCAAGAGAGATTAATAAAGGGGACGAGATAGCGTGGTACGCTGATGGGGATTATACTGTGAGGAACGAGTACAACCCTTCTGTTGCTTACGGTTTTGGTTAGTAATACTAATTACATTATTTTTCTATTTTTTTATTTTTTATTTTTTACAATTTTGTATTATATTAGTAATTATGCAAAGAGTAATCATAGTTAACACATTGTTTCAAATGTTACCATACAGCTTTCAAGGCCATTGAAAATCTGTAAGTTAATGGTATGTGGATATGATACGGTATTTTGAAAATAGAGCTTTTATATATGTAAAAAAAGTAGTGTTAGAGCTGGTTTGATGTGGATTCTTCAAGTTCAAGTGAACTTTGAAAACTTCAGTGTGTGTTACCCTTCAGCTTTTATTCAATGTTCTTATGTTATTTTTTATTTTTTGGTTGATTTATTTGTGTGCATTACAGATAGAGTTTTTGGTCCTGCAACGACAACACGCCATGTGTATGATGTTGCTGCTCAGCATGTTGTAAGTGGAGCAATGCAAGGGATTAATGGTAAATCAATAATCTGGCACTTTGCTATTTTTGCTAGAAAATGAATGCTTATGCAGTTTCCCAGCTTGGGTTATTGTTAGTACTTGGCAATAAGTGCTGAAAAATTAACTTGAAATTTGAAATATAATTATGTAATTGCTCTATGTTTTATGTTTTAGCATGACACAGGACTTATTGATTAGCTAATAATTGCCCTGTATTTTTGCAGGCACAGTTTTTGCGTATGGTGTTACCAGTAGCGGGAAGACTCATACAATGCATGTAAGTCACCAGATGGAGATCATCCGCCTTAGCGCCAAAAAGATAATAGAGATGCAATTTTTCTTAAATTTATGTTTTTTGTCTGCCCTAGAAACCTGTCTTTTTGAGCATATGAGCTCAAAACGTTAAACACATATTGATTGATTGTGGTTGCTGCTTGTTCTGATCAAAGGGGCACTGACTTGTCAATGTTTATTAATCTTGTGGTCACTGATTACGGCAGGTTACCACTGTTAATGAGGAGAAGGCCAACTTATTGTACTAGTTTTAGTAGCTTATGTAATACTGTAATACTGCATATCCTTTTAGATTTAAGTATGGGCAGTAGATTGGATTGAAATCTTAATGTTTCTATTGTTAGGAGCTGGTGCTTGTACTCCAAAAATTGGGAGGAAAAAAGAAAAAGAGATAGAAGCTGTTTCTTAGTTAACTGGATTAACTTTTCAAGTTCATTGCTCAATTCTTACCCAAAAAAGAAAATTGTTTGATGAACGGAGGCATAGTTTGAAGATCCTCTCATAATTTGCATCTTGTTTTTCTTGTTCTAAATGCAAACTAATTTGGCATACACTTCTACTTTAATTATGTATTTTAGGGAGAGCAAAAGTCACCTGGAATTATTCCATTGGCAGTGAAGGATGTGTTCGGAATCATACAAGAGGTATTGTTTTAGTTTGCCAGTTAAATTGCTTGTAATTGAAACAGATATAACTTCTTCTTCTTCTTCTTTTTTTTTTCCCCTCTGGGTGATCTTGTTTGTGACATTTCAGACACCTGGACGGGAGTTCCTTCTTCGTGTTTCATATCTAGAAATTTACAACGAGGTCAGGTTCATTTCATTCCTTTTCCCTTTTTTATTTTGTTTCTGGAATCTTATATCTACTATAGTTAAAAAATTTGTTTCTTTTCAAGAGGAGTTTTTATATGCCAACACCTTCAAATTAGGAGCTTTTTGGAAGACAGAAGGAAGAGCACATATTTATGAGGCAGAAGTTCTGTTTAATGTCTTGCAGGGATTTTGTTTCATTTTCCCCAGGTTTTTTTCACTTTGTTATATAGACTCAAAGTGAAAACATCTGAGCCCTAATGCTAGTTGGATGGCTAATGACTTAAGTATCCAATGGAAGAATAAAAGACGATGATTTGTTAAAGATTTAATTTATTGGCCTAATCTGTGAGATTAACATTGTCTAGTGTATCAAGGAGTATTTTAAAATTTGCCTAATCGAAATAGTTTTATTGTGTTAGTCTTGGTTATCTGGATAATTTATTTAGGGATAAAGGAGGGCAAAAAGGGATTGTGAAACTCTTTTATTCCTTCTTCGGTTTTTGAAATAAACGTGGATATTGGGTTAGGTCAATTAATATTAGACTGATTGATGAGGCTAGACTATACAAACCACCCTTGAAGGGAATTTTCTGTGTTTGCTAGAATTATCGTCTTTATATGTTTCACAGAGAAATCAGTGAGGTTACGATTATTGTAAATATACAAAAGCACTTATACAAAATTGAAAATTTCTTGTCTTTACATATGGATGTTTGTTTACTGTTTAATTGGAATAATATTAAGATTTCTGTATTGCCTTTGTATGTTTTCCATTCCTTTTGGAAGCTTGATTTGGTTCAGGAAAAAGGTGCTATTATAAAGCCACTATGAACCTCCTGGAGGAAAGTTGCTCTTCTTTTGACTTCCAATTTAACATCATTTTATCAAATTGCTACCTAGATAACATGTATGTCCTGAATTCTGCTAAAACCAATGGATATTGGTTAGGACCTCATAGCAGACTTCAAACAAATTCAATTTTAAAGTTTACATTTATATATAATGTGTTTCTGTCCTTTTCTCTTTTCTTTTGCAAGTTATGGTCACTGGAAGTTGGGGTGCTTCCTTTTGCATCTTCATTATTATTTTACATCCCAATCACCATTGATAGCCATGTCAGAGTGCCTCTGGCTAAGCATTTGAAGGTCCTTTGATGGAATAAATGGTTTGCTTCGACCACAACTGTTGTCGTCACTGCTTGAAGGAAAATCTATCATTGCATTTTCTATAATTCTTATGGCACTTCATTAGATATCATCAACTGATATTCTATTATTTCTGTCCATTAAAAATACATCCAAACATGATTCTGAATGATGACCAAACATGATGCTGAATATATAATGCCACTTCTTTGTAACATGTCAGTAGAGTATTAATCGATATAATTATTTAATATCTCTATATAATTGAAACAAATGAATCGTGTCTTTCTGATCAGTTTGTGTTGATAAATTAATATTTTTTTCAGGTCATCAATGACTTGCTTGATCCAATAGGACAGAACCTAAGAATACGAGAAGATGCTCAGGTGATTATAAAGTTACATCGTGCAACTTTTCGTTCCTTTTTCTTGCACTGCCTCCAATTCGGAGCATGATGCTTGTTATAGGAACTTTCTCTCTCTCCCTCTATTTTTTTTTTAAATTTTTTGTCCCCTTTGTTTTGAACTGTAATAATACATCATAGTTATGATGCAAGAATCAATTAAAATGGTCTTGCAAATTAGTTATTTTTGAAGCTTAATTTTCTATATCTGTTTATGATCAATTGTATTTGAAAGAATGTTAAAACAATTTTACAAGTTTGTTACTAGATGCATAACAAGTTGTGGCTTCAGGAAGGCCTTTGGCCTCCCGGAGGACTTCTTACTACAGTTAACCTGACTGTGGAGATGTCTTGGGATATGGTTTTTTCAAACTGTATGTTGCCTATAGAGATGTCTTGGGATATGAAAATTTCAAATTGTATGTTGCTCATTTGTTTATTTTTTATATGTGATTTATGGACAATAAACAGTTGTAGGTGATAGGTCTTCTTGGTGGGATTTGTTTAATGGTGGAGCCTAGAGAGTTTACTAGGTGATAGTTACTTGAACTGTAGATATAACCTTGTCATTGAATTGTGGTATCTTATGTTCATAGGGAACCTATGTTGAGGGAATTAAGGAGGAAGTTGTTCTGTCACCTGCTCATGCTCTTTCCCTAATAGCATCTGGAGAAGGTATACAATTCAGATATTCTCTCTTTGTAGACTGTTTTGTAATTAATTAGTTTACAATTTCCCTTTTGTATGCTTCCCTTGGATCTTTTGCACAATCCTTTGTTTGATATTTGTGCCTATATTTTATTTGTCTTTTAACTCCTTGAGGTTCCTATCTTCATCAGATATTGAGCATTACTGTGGCCTCCTCTTTTGTGCTACAATTTGCACCTGTTTGTATATATTTAATTTGTGTGGCTGGCCACTTTAACATTCCTTTCTGATATTGTTGCAGAGCACAGGCATGTGGGTTCTAATAATTTTAATCTTCTTAGCAGTCGAAGCCACACTATATTCACCCTGGTATTTTATTCTTATTTTCCTTTTTAATGTTATACTTCTTATGTTTCACGATGTTTTTCAGAGTTTAACTTCTCCTGTCATTGAAAATCTTCTTTTATGTAATTTGGCATCAAAGAGTATAATGGGGGAAGTAGAATTTTCGCCTTTTTTGAGTTTAGGCTTGGTTTATTCTAGCTGGGCATTTTGGATGTAAATCCAGACATTATTATCCACGTATATAGAGCAAAAAAAAAAAAAAAAATTATTATTATTTCTGCTTGGGGAGAATTTTTTTTATTTTTTTATTTTTCTCATAATTTTAAATTATCATACTAATAATGAAACCTTTATTGTTACTTGCGTTGATTGCATTGGTGAACCTACTGTTTCTTCAAAATGTATAGGTGTTAAATTGTTCTTATGTCATGTATTTTAACAGATAGCTTGCTAGCTATGACAGTTCATGTCTTCCCTTGAAGACATTTTATATGTGTCATAGTTCTTATTTTGCTAAGCGTAAAACTGTAGTATAATGAATATTATTATTATCATCAGACTATTGAGAGCAGTTCGCGTGGGGAAATTCAAGGGGAAGAAGATGTAACTTTGTCCCAATTGGTAGTACCTTGCTCATAAACTGACTATTATTATTTAAGCTTTGGTTGCCAACTGGATTTTTGTGGATCTGGCACTACAATCTGATGATGTATTTTACTTTTTAGCCTTGAAATTGGTCTCAAGCATATATATGATTCACAAATCTTTGATTCAGAATTTAATTGATCTTGCGGGATCTGAAAGTTCTAAAACTGAAACAACTGGATTGCGGCGAAAGGAGGGTTCATTTATAAATAAAAGCTTGCTTACCCTTGGGACTGTGAGTTATTGCTCTTTTATCTGTCCCATCCTCTTTCATATTTCATGTATTCTATTTAGACTTAAAATGGGTCCACATGTATTGACTTTGTGTTGATACTGTTCATTTATGAGTAAATATAAAAGACAATCTTGACAAACATAAAACAAAGGTGTTGTCATCTTGTCCAAACTTCTTTGTTGTCTCATGGCATGAACATAGAGATTATAAAATGCTTTTCAGTAGATCTTTTCATGTGCCAATGATTGCTGATAGAGCTCTCATACATTATAAATTTATAATCACCATTTCTGATCAGTAAAATTTTAAGTCTTAACTTAATAACTAAGTCTGTTGCAGGTGATTTCTAAACTAACAGATGGAAAGGCAACTCATATTCCGTATCGAGATTCGAAACTCACCCGTCTATTACAGTCATCCCTTAGTGGCCATGGACGGGTTTCTGTGAGTTCAATTCAACTGCATATATTATTTTGCATTTATGTCATAAAGTTACTCATTCCATTCATTTTTGTGTGAAGTAACTATTCTGGATTCTGAGTAATCATCAACTTATTTAATTATCTATTTACTTATTGAGTCACTAATATTTGAAGATGATAATGTCTGTGTTTGCTATTGTTTTCAGGATCTTAAATGATCAATTTAATAACTTTAATTCCTCTTTGAACTCTTTTGAAGCTTATATGCACTGTGACACCTGCCTCTAGTAATAGTGAAGAGACTCATAACACGTTGAAGTTTGCCCATCGGAGTAAGCGTGTAGAAATTAAGGCTTCTCAGAATAAGGTGAATTCACTGTTATTTTGAAGTTCTATAAAATAATTTATCCATGGGTTGCCATTTCACCAAATTCTTATTTTATAAAATATTTTCTCTTCCAGATTGTGGATGAGAAGTCCCTCATTAAAAAGTATCAGAAAGAAATTTCATGTTTAAAGCAAGAACTCGAACAATTGAAGCGGGGAATGATGGAGAATCCTTACATGGCTGCAACCACCAAAGATGATCTGGTTAATTTGAAGCTTCAGGTTGTGCTGTGAATCGAGGATATTCACTAATTGCTGTTACAAGCTGGTCTCATAAAATGTTATTTACACTTGTTTTTGCTATAAGTGGGAATGAAAAATACCAGGACTTCAGTATCTTTTGAAGTTTTCATATTTTAACCTATAAATGTTATCTCTCTAGTCCCAGTTTCTTTTATGTGAGCCCCATTATAGAAATAAGTCATGCTCATTGTTTTATTATCAAAATAGCTAATTTTTCATTGTGGATTTCTATTTAATTTACTCCTAATATATATTTTCTCATGATGTCAAAGCTGGAGGCTGGTCAGGTTAAATTGCAGTCGAGATTAGAGGAGGAGGAACAGGCCAAGGCGGCTCTCATGGGAAGAATTCAGCGGTTGACGAAATTAATATTGGTTTCAACTAAAAATTCCATGGCATCAACCCTTCCTGAACGGCCTGGCCATAGACGCAGGCATTCTTTTGGGGAAGATGAGGTCTGAACTTTGTCATCTATAATTTAGGTGCATGACAAGCAGTTCTATGGACCTCTAGTAACTGCATGCTAATATGTGGAATTGATAATTTCTAGCAACTTTTATCTGACATGGATTTCTTTATACATGAAAACACAAATTTAGGAGCTGTCTTCCACTAAATTTACAGTTGATTCTGTTGCTGATGCAGCTAGCATATTTGCCAGAGAGGAAAAGGGAATACATGATTGATGATGATGCTGGAAGCTATGTGTCTGAACTTTCATCTGAAGCAAGAGATGAAATCACTAACCTGGATGAGTTGGTTAAAGATTACAAAAAGAGCAGGAGGAGTGGAATGCTTGGCTGGTTCAAAATGAGGGTAGGTTCTATACTTGTACACCTGTGCTTATCTCTTAAGCTGATGATCTAGAATGGAGTTCATTTCTTTATGTTGATTGTCAAAAAAAGATAGAAATGCTTGACTCTAGTATATGAGAGTTTACACCTACTTAATCTTTTTTAAGTCAGTTGAAACTATTGTTCAATATACATCTTCTCTCTACTTATCCTTGTATTTTTCTTCAGTATGCATAGAGTGTCATACTTTGATAGTTATTTCCTGGAGTTTGTGGTATAGTAGATGTTACTTGCTGTTGATCACAACTGCTTACTGTATATTTCTGCAACATCATCACTAGCTTTACTGATATATTATATTGCTATGGAGAGAAGCTACCTAATTTGGTTGTATTTTTCGGATCAAATTTTCTGCACGTGAAGTATTTTGACTATTTCGATGGAGTTTGAAACCACAGAATGTGGCTTTTGCATGTAGATTAGAGTAAAATTCAGTCTGTTGCAATTATAGTGTTAACATGGTTCAAAATTTTTAGATGCTGCATTCTTTTGGGCTTTATCATCTGTGATTGTATTGTTTTGGAGGAGAAAAGGATGTGGGAGTAACTAGAAAGTGGACTTGGCTTTGAAAGATGGTGTGAAATAGAACTTGTACACATGTGAAAGAGCTGCGTACTATAAGAGAGTGCAGTAAATAGATCCCTTAATGATGGCAACCGTAGCCTTTTTTATTTTATTTTTTATTTTTTTAAGCATTCAACTGTTGTGTTATGTAAATAACTAATTCTCAAGGGAAGTTCCTGTATTAATTTTGTATCATATGACCCAGGCTAAATAATTATCAAATCATTGACAAGCAGGTGATTTGGATTATTTATTTTTTATCTTTTAGTTGCACAACCCTTTTAAACTCTGAACTGACATAAATTTAGACATAGTGAACGTTTTTATAGCAGTCTTGTTAATGTAAATTTCTTAATTTTTTTGTCACGGGCATGAATAAAAGAAGCTCATTTTTTAGTGGCCACAAATTCATCATTATTATTGTGATTGATTGAACTCAACCCAATGTCAAATCTTCCCATGCAGAAGCCTGAAAATCTCGTTGGATTCTCACCAAGTCCTGACAGTAGAAGTTCCACTAGTGGGTCACCTGCATCTTCCGCAAAATCATCACAGAATAGGGTCATGCTCAATGATATGAAGGATGGACGGAGAAAATCTATCAGTAGGCAGGGAGAGAACTCCATGGTTGATTCATTTCCAGAAAGAACCCAAGCCGGTGACTTGTTTAGTGCTACTGTTGGAGGTCGTCGTCTGCCTCCGGTGAGAGTAACTCATACATCTTTTTTATTTTTCCTTTCATATATTGATGGATTTGCAAATGAAGCGCACAGATACTTATATAATTTGGATTGTATATCTAACGTTTTGGGGCGTTATGGACCAATCCTGCAGTTGTTATGCATTGCAATTTCTTCGGGATACTTTTATTTTTTCTTCACACACCTAAATTAAGAGGCTTTGGGTTAAAACCATATATGCTGGACTAGCTTCTTTTCCTGAGAGCTAGATGGTAATGGAGGCCCCACACCTTTTTTTTTGGGTAGTGACTAGCTCTGTATGTACTCAGTATACATTTTATAACTAGTCTGGTACAGCTTGTTCACCTTTTTGTAAGTCCGCCTTCTAGTAATCAATATATATATATATATATATATATATTAATGAAAAAATGGGGTAAAAACAGAAAAGGTTGGTGATGCCTCTGTTTGTAGATATAGAAGTTTCTAGTTTAACCAGAGGAGAAAATTAGTCTGAATTGGTTTCAGATGTTTTAGAAACTGCTGTAGTTAATGCAGTGTCTTTTTAGAAGATTGTTTTACTCGTTAAATTATTCTACCCCTAGTTCTCCTCACATATCCTCATTTTTACCCAGCATTGGGTTCTTTTTCTTCAAAAATCATAATCAGAACTTGCTTAAATGATAGTGAAGGTTTATTTGTTAATTTTCCAAACCTAACACTCTGCACAACATGGATATGAATTATAAACGAAAACATGCATATAAGTGCCTAATATCATGTGGCTTGAAGATATTAACAGGAAGTTTTTTTTTTTGGACAGTCTGGCAGTACTATCGCAGATCAAATGGATCTTCTCCATGAGCAGATGAAAATGTTAGCTGGGGAAGTGGCATTGTGTACTAGTGCACTGAAAAGATTGTCTGAGCAAGCAATGAGCAGCCCTGATGATTCACAACTTAAGGTGAGCTATTCAAATCCATTTCTCACTCAGAAGATTTGATTGGTATTAATTGGTGAAGTTTTGTGGCCATAATGATTGATGCAGGAACACATGCAGAAGTTGAAGGATGAAATTAATGAAAAGAAGCTTCAAATGCGTGTCCTAGAAAAACGCATGATTGGATCAGTTGAGATGACTCCACGTACATCGAGCACAATTGAAATGTCACAGGTAAACTATAAGTCAAGTGACAGATTGGTTTTAAATGAAGTTGGAGAAACTGGTATTAAAGCAAATCGACTCAACAATAAAAAGAAGAAGGGTTTTTAGCTTCCCAATGACATGTGGTTTGATCTTGTAAAAAATTTTCTATGATACTCAAGATTGTAAACAATTTTCTATGATACTCAAAAGTGTAGATAGTCATTCTTCCACATTGAGTTTATGTGACAAGAAACTAGGTCCCTTATGATACTGCTTTTATTTTTATTTTTATGAAATTATAACACACTATGGCTTAAGTTTTTATGTTACATTCTGAACTGTTTTTCAAACTGTAATTCGAGTCATAGAGGAAGCAGAAATAACAAAACCAAAGTGGTGCATTTGAACGTTTATGCTTCTGTAACTTAAAGAAAAAAATTAGAAACGAGAGGGCACTTTGATAACTTTAAAAAGGCATTTGGCCCACTTGGACTTTAATTGTCTGTGTCCTGGGAGTGGACATAAAGCAAAAGGAAGCTCTTTTTGTGGGTTATGAAGACTGTAGTTTCTCATTTTGTTGCTCATTCTTGGTGACAGAATTTTCTTTCTAACTGGTTTGTTATTCTCTCTTGCAGGCTTTGTCCAAGCTTACTACTCAACTTAATGAAAAAACTTTTGAGCTTGAGGTTTGTTATCCTATCTACTTGGTAGCTACATGGATGATTTTTCTATATCAAATGTCAGCTATATCTTACAAAGTTGATATTTGTCATGTGACTAATATTCAAGATCAAGTCGGCTGATAATAGGATACTCCAGGAACAACTACAGATGAAGGTAGAATTTCTGAAGTTGTGTGATCACTTTTTCCATACTAGCAGTTCTAAAATTTTTTTATAATTGTGTTACTGTGGATAGATATCAGAGAACAGGGAAATGCAAGAAACTATTCTTCTACTAAGGCAACAGATCAATTCACTATCTGAAAAGAGATCTGGCAGTCCACCAAAAATGGCAGAAGATGAGGGTATTCACCTCCAATGTGAAGAAACTTATGTTGATGATCATACACCAACAAGTGTTATGAGCTTAAATAGAATATTTTCCCGGGAGGACTCCAAGAATTGCAAGAATGATGCCTTTTCGAATTGCCAAGTACTTATGCAGGTTATTATTTTACTAGCTATCTTTTTTAAAAAAAAAAAAATTCCGCTCTAGTTACGTCATATGCCACTGCTATCTTAGTTTTATACTTTCAGATATGTCAATGGAAAAGGGACTACATTTTTTCTTAAAATGTTTCTACCATTTTAATTTCCTTGTTTTTGTTCTTAGGCAGCTGAGATAGAAAATTTGAAACAAGAGAAGGTGAAAATAATTGAAGAAAAGGATGGGCTCGAAATTCACAGTCAAAAACTTGCAGAAGAAGCTTCATATGCAAAGGAGTTGGCTGCCTCTGCAGCAGTTGAGCTTCGAAACTTGGCTGAAGAAGTAACCAGACTTTCTTATGAAAATGCAAAACTGACTGGTGAACTGGCTGCTTCAAAAGAGGCTCTTTGCAAAACCAACTTAATGCAGAGGTCTGGCTCAAATGAATTCAAGCAACATAACACCAATGGTCCACGACCTGATGGACGAAGAAAAGCAGAGGATGGAGTTTTGGTTGAGGAGTTGCAGAAAGAACTTAGTGCTAAGTACCAAAGAGAAGCTGCTCTGGAAGCTGCACTCTCAGAGCGAGAACAAATAGAAGGTGACCTGCGAAGAAAACTTAATGAAGTAAAACGACATGAAGAACATTTAGAAAATGAGCTTGCCAATATGTGGGTTCTAGTTGCAAAGACAAGAAAGTCTGGTATCAATGCTGATGACATGTCTTCTGAGCAGGGGCATGCGTCTAACATTTCACAAACAGAAGTTAGAAATGGGTTTCTTCAATCTAATGGTCATTCGTTTAAAACATCTGAAGAGGATGAAGTCTGTGAATATGTGGATGGAATAGGTTCTTTTGAGGAGTTAAGAGTTAATTATCAGAAAGAAAGAAGAAAATGCGAAGAACTGGAAAGCTTTGTGTCCAGATTGAAGGTATTCAATTTCTTCAGCCAATTTCTAGGAAGTTGAACATTATATGCCTGCTTTATGGTATCTTGAATGTGAATAAACCTTTCTTGATGTGCATCCATCTGTATCTTAAGTTAAACGCAACCTTTTAGGTTGTAGCCCTGGCAGATTGGTTTAATGATCTTGACCTTTAATGGAAGTATGAAAACTGTACGTATGATCACGTGCTTACTACTGTGTTTGGAAAAATGGGGTGCTGTTTATTAACTTTTGTGTTCTTTTTGTAGTGCCCGCCTTGTTGGGTTAGTAAGGTTTTGTTTAACTATGGTGGACTCCTGGTTCACTTATTACTAAAATTGTTTCTGTTGCATGTTGTGGCAAAAAAGTTGTTTAGACTATTGCAAAGATTTTTTTCTTCTGTCTGGCCAATTCTCTAATCGTTTCAGATGATTTATGGATACTGAGTTTCTTCCTTCTATAATTAATTCTAACATTGCTCTTTATGGTTTCTGTAATTTCTTTGTGTGTATCATTTTTAAACTGCTATTCTGTTAACTGAGCATATCCTACATTGCTTGTGTTGGCTATGAATTGAGAGGGACTTCATTTATTTTAAGTTTTTATTCTCCTTTTGAGTGGAAGACAAACTTCTTGTAAATTGATATGGCTATGCCTTTCCCAATAGAGCCATCTCTCTCTACACAGAAACATTTGTCTAAAGACTTCTAAAACCCACTGGGTTGTTAATTACATAGCTTTCCTTATAGAATAGATGTCTGATTAATTTTCCTGTGTGAAGCTGGTGGGTGTCTTGTGAATCTATTTCAATTGAACTTACCGTTTCTTGAACCACCTTTCATTTTACAGGCTGAAGTTTTCCTGAGTAATTTTAGCCCTTAAAGGAATTTCTTGAAGCCTTCTTTCCTTTTTGAGGAAAACTATGAACCTCTAAAATTGAGGTTAAGGAAAAGGCACTCTTTTATGTGTGGGTCTATTGTTTGAGGTATTCATAGAAATCTTGTGCTGCCATCTTTAGCAACATAAGTGCATGATCCTGTAAGGCTGGACTAGTAGTGGATAATGACTTTTACTTTTAACCTTTAATGTTTCTGGTTGTGAAATTTATTATGAAAAATTCGTAAGGGCCATTCCCATATGAATTGTTTATTAACTGTTTCTCAGTTGAGAGGCATATAACCATGAATTTCACTTACATTCTACTGAGTTGTACAAAGGACATAAACCTTGTGCTGAAGCATAAATTTGGGGATATTTAGTATTCTAGAGTTGATGATGTATCAATGAGCTGCTTGAAGTTGATTATCAGATTGAGGTTTATTTGTCCAAGGTATTTGTACCCATGAAATTTGATTTGATTATCCTCTCAGGGTGAAGATATTGGTGGTCTGGATGTAGCAACTCTTGAAGAACTGCAGAATTTTCATGTTGAGGCAATAACGAAAATTTGCCATGTGAAGGTGATACTCAATTTTCTTTCTTTCTAATGAGCTCTCTGTCTTATGATAATTTGCTCATCTTGCTGCAAGACTTTAATGCCTGTTTTTCTTTCATAAAAGTGGCTGGATTTTGCAATTTGGTTGAAGAGATTTATAAATGTGGAATTTTTTTTTCTTCCGAATGTTTTGGATGTTAAATTTTTCATGGGTCATGAAGGTTGTTTACATATATATTTGGGATTGGGATTATGTTGTTGATAGCAATTTCATGTTGGAAATAGTTTTAAATTTGCGTTTCATATACGGAAGTAAATGGGAATTTCTGTTTCTGCCGTCACAGGCATTAATTTTCAAAATCTTGTACTTTGGAATTTTCATTACCTAATATATTGGTTCTTTTCCATATGCAGTGTACTAATCATGTCTTGTAGTATGCCGAGTTTAACACCATATACATATATATATATAGTTTGCAAGTGGAAATTCTGACGAAAGAGGTTAGTTCAATCTACATTTCTCATTTGTTGTTTTATTTTCATTTTTCCCCGATGTGTGGTGGCTCGATAGGAAGGTGATTTTCTGTTTAGATTTTAGGTATATCTAACATGTCTTTCCTAAGGTTTTGGAATTATTCACTTAATTACCAATATCTTTAAAAATAGGTAGGAGGAACCTCCCCTGAGCGTTCCAAATTGGAACTTGTCACTCTTTCACCAATAAAATTCATATTATACCATAAACAGGATACCATATTCACCAATTGCTGTCAAGCTACAGCATTGCGATCAAGGACCAATTTACTTCGCCATTCGCTTGGACCTGGACATCACGACTTTAGTGATTCCCCAAAATGGAGACTCTGACCTGCTTTTCATTAACTCATAGCTAACATTTCTTGTTTCAAAACAAAGTCTTGGATACATGGCACCTTTGCCACCTGTGAGTCTGTAGTTTAGAAACCATTTCCATCCCGAAAGACTAGGAATCAGTAAGATCTAAAAATAGTCTGTTTAGACATAACCTTCCCTAGGCTCTTGCAACTTTATTCTTTTACGGTTTTCTGGTAACTCGAGCCATGAGTTTTTTATTCAGCTGGGGCCCAGCTTCAGTGTAATTTCAACTGTGGATCTTCTTGCGCTTCAGAAAGATAAATATGGAATGAAAAGCAGTATGTTTTGATATATCTTGATCCTAATTACCACAACCCTGTTTGTTTATGCAGGTATAATGCTTTTGTACAGTCGAGGAAACGTTCAGAACAAATCCACGTCCCACTCAGCTTCCCTCATCAATTCGGTCGAAGCAAATGATCATGACAAGCATTTTTTGATTTTTATGTAATTGAGAACGCTGTAGCTTACGTGAAGCAAAAATGTATGCTAATGTATTAAGATATCGATATACGAGAAATTCTTCTGTAACAAAAACCTATATATAAGTGGGACATGCACCCATTGACAGTTTCTACCTACTTGGTTACGAAATAGAGAGATCTCAATTGACCCTGTTAGAAATGTATGTATCCTCTATGTTTTAATGGTAAAAGCATAGTCTTCCAGCCTGTTTTTTTGCATCAGAGTTCAGAGCCTTTTCTGTGAACTGGCTTCTTGATCTCAGAAGCTGTGGAGTAATGCCCTTCCAAGGCTCCGAAATTGGCTCCATAGGGCTGCCAAAAACCTTCATTATGATCACGATCAACACTGTTATAAACAGCAGGAAAAAGATGCTGGTGAGAAATTCCGGAGTGCTATTACATTAAAGATCAAGAAAGTAATATATATGGTAACTCAGGACTTGGGAAGCCTATTGCAATTTGCTGAAACCCATCCAATCTGCTGCTTCTCATTGTTATAGATCACCATTTTGTCTTGCAAAGAGATGTCTGAAAAACAATGTACAAAAATAAATTAGACTGTTACGTGGGGAAACAGGGATTTCTATTGTCGTTTTTTTTGCTGCTCTGTCTACTATCTCTTACCCCCAATTACGTTGAAATCTCCCAGCTCTACTTCAGTTCCATTCAAAATCCCCAAGCACACATTTCCATGTTCCTGAAAGGGAAAAGATTATTAGATGTGTTTTTTAAGCGCTTGCCTTTTCCTTTTTCCACATTGTAAGTGTACTACGCAAGTGTTAAGAGGTGCTCACAGTGACAATGAGATAAGCTTCCGGTGGTAGCTGCAACTGGGCATTTTTCGCCTCTGTAAAGGTCAGTAGTAAGGGCTTGAAGTAGCCTTTGACATCACGAATGCTTTTGACAGGTTTTCTGCCCTTCCAGCAGATTGGGAGGGTTCGATCCTCTGTTGTTTCTATCAATGGCTTTCCTTTCAAATCTTTCCTCAACTGAGACATGGATAAGTAATGAGTTATGGTAACAAAGTTTTGTTAAAGTGTCCTGTTCCCAACTTAACAGCTAAAGAGAATTGTTGTGGCTAGTTTCACTTCTCACCAGGTCAACAGCGGTTTTGTATGCTTGGGAACAGAAGTAAGTGTAGGAGCTGCCACTGTCAAAAATGACTTTAAGGCCCTTTACACCAGTAGCCTTTCCACCATATAGAAGTTCTGCCGGTCCTGATGAATAATGTTTCCTGAATAGCACCATCAAAGATGAAATTCAGATGATATAAGCGGCAAGTTGGGTAATATTAGTGCAGGAAATGAGACTACCGAAACAAGAATGAGGGAAGTTTGGGAGTACTTACTCCAATGAATTGTGTGACATTGGTGTCCAGATGATGCCTGAAGACGGGACAAGATCATCTCCAAGAAATAAAAATCCTCCCCCTTGCCCACTAAAACAATGTCCTAACACATTCCTTGTTAGACCCAGTATATGCAATTGAGACATGATGCTCGCTTTACCATTGCCAAGACCCAGGACTCCGGCTGTGGGAGGAGGAGGGTTTGGACCAGGATTGCTTTGATCATATCCACACCTGCAAACAGAAGGATCAAAGGAGTAAATTGAATACTTATTTTGGATATAAAGATTAAACAGAAGAATCAACTTCTACATATTTGCAGACTTCAAGTGCAAGCTATTCCAGAATGTGATTAACTAATATTTATATAACAAACTACAGAAGTTGTATAATAAGTATGAGAGCACAAAAATTTCTGGATTTCATGCGAGTCAAAATCAATGTGTAAATGAAATTACCGACGTTGTCAATTGAAAGTAAAGTAAAATTACCCACCCAAAGGCTAAACGGGGACCAAGGACAGAACCATTGGTGAGTCTTAGAGGAAAATGGTCTGATACCAGAACACCAAGGGATGAACCATGATCAGCATACTCAACCTCATAGTCACATTGATCATTTGGGGTCTCACACTGGTGGTTTGCTGCTGTCAAGTGAATAGCACTGCAAAGAAGGTCCTCACATGGCACAAGGTTGTTACCGGGCTTGTAGAGAGAATCGCGAGGCTGTGAGATAACACACATAAAAACACAAGATGAGAACATGATAGGGGCTAAAATTTAGTGTTACTATGATTATCTAATCAAATTTACCTTAGTGCAACCTTTACAAGGTGCATCACATTGAACCCAAGTAAGGTCACTGCCAGTGTCAATGTCCAGCTCATAGATCTTGGGTGGCTTGCCTATTTTAAGAGACACAGCATAGTACCTGCAAATTGAATGAAATACTTCTTAAAAGACAGAAAAAAAAAATGTTGTTAAAAAGCAGAATTTAATAATTTACAGTTAAACAATGACTGGAACAAAATATTGAAAGAAAAATGAACGATATGGGATAGGAATTTTTTTTTAAAAAGAAAAAGATCCATAAAGTCCAACCAAAGACTTATCATTGGCAGGATGGAATGAAAATGGGTAAAAAGAATCCCCATCATCTAATGACAGGATTTAATCCATGAGGGGTAATATAAAAGAAAAATTCCTATAGAAAAAATATTTATGTAAAAAGAAAATGGGAGCTAGTTCTTCACTTTCTGCAAAGCAACAGTAAACAAGGAAATGGGTCCACAGAGACTTGTTAAAAAGGCTAAAGTTCATAGAAAGAGAGAGAGAGAGATAGAGAGAGAGCAGAAAAAGTCAAGAAACAGAAAAAAGAATGGAGCACAGACTCCTAAGATTTTCCCAAAACAGTCCAACCAGCCAAATTAGAGAATGCAAAGGAGATGATGAAAGAAAACAATCAAACATATAAACAAACAACGCCCACAATATCGAATCGATCAACAACCAGAAACAAAGCCTCAATGGAACTGATGATATTGATAGCACAACAATAATTTACCAAACGTTTAGCTAATGCAAACAAACATGCACCAAATACAAGCCCACTAATCGATCAAGATCATAAACACAAACCAACAAACAAAACCCACATATAAAAAACAATAACACAGACATACCCAAGAGGATAAACATTCCCGGTTACAGGAAAAACAGCAGTGGAGCCAAAACGACCCGGAGCTGTTGACTGGGTTGACCTTCTCTTGCCTGAAGGCTGACTGGAATCTGCTAAACAATCTTGGAAAGTTGCAAATAAGACCAGAAAATACAACACAAACACTATCATTCTCTTACTTTTCACCTCCACCATCTTTTGGATTCTTCCCTCGTTTAATCTTTTCTTCACTTTTGGCTTCTTGGGTTCAGAAACATATAGATAATAGGAAGCTTTAATGTGGTCCGATAGCAAAGAAAGTAACAAAGCTTGAGTCTTGAGGGTCGAAGTGGAGTGTCGTTGTTGGCTAGCTCTTGGAAGACATACAACTGAGAGTCCACGTGTTCCTGGGTTGCATTTGAGAGAATTGAATTGTGGTTCAGATATTATCGACGTAGAAGAGTAGAAGAAGCTTCCTTTTAAGACGTATAAAATAACTGAAATATGCCATTGGTCCTTTGGAAGTTTCACCGCGGAAACCGCGTCTGCAAGCGCGTATGAATAAAAGGTCCATATTGCCCATTGTTATTTAATCAATATAATTTTTTACATAGGGTAATATTGACTATAGCGTGTATTAACTTTTAGTATTCAAGCCGCCGATCTTTGCCAAGACTACGCTAACATGAATCATATTATTTATTGATTTTTCTAATTATATAATTATCCCGAGATTATTATAAATGGGTTTAGCATAAGCACGCTCTAAAGCAAGAAAATTATTGGGTTGATTAGCTTTATCATTACCCCCCATCATTCCCTTTTATGAGATGTTTCATCTCTTCTTTCTTAAATGGAAAAGATCACTTTGTGGGGACAATTCAAAAGATAATAATTTTTCATGTATTTCATGTGTATCTTCCGTTTGGTATTTAATGTATTTTTTTTTTCATGTTATAATAGTCTTTATGTACACATTAAAACTTTCAATCATAATCATATAGCACAAGCCCTTAGTATGAATGTTTGATAAAAATATTAGGTTGAGCATGTAAGGAAGAAAGGGTACCTAACTATCAAACTCTACCCCGAAAATTTAATGTTCCAAATATGTAATCATAAATTGATTAAAAGTTGTGTTAACAATTTCTTTTAGGTTAATGTGAATTATTGAAATAACAAAGATATTATGTGCTTTTTTATATTTTTATGTTAATTCAACAATTAGTATTTTGGATTATATTACTTGATTGATGTTGCAATTCTTTAACAATGGCATCACATCATCTTCTTGTTTTGAATTGATGTTACATTTATAACTAAATCCCTTTTGAACTATCTAAAGCATTGTTCTTTGTGGTCACAATGAAACAATAAGACAGGAAAGTCAAACTTTTCCCTTTTTTTTTTTTCCTTTTTCTCTTTTGCTTTCTGTCCCTCCAATCTTCATATATTTCTTCAGCTGTAAAAGGAAGGTCATCAAAATTTTAAAATCCAGTCCATCTTTTTCATTAATGAGGAATTGAAACAATCATGGAAAAGGTGAGATGTTATGACTTCAACTTTTTTCAAAGAAGTTGATTTTAATTGTAAACTATTTATTTATTATAATTCAACGGTATTAGGGTTATTGTACAAATATGAGAATTGTTATGGATACGGCTATCATTTTGGCATGATATACTGTATTAATTTGTTCTGCAGTGAACATTTGTATACATTTATTTTATTTACATTTTCTGCTTCTCATCCAGTGACTAAAATAATGTATTATTGTATATAGTGATGAATGATCTGAACTTTCATTCTTTTTTTTTTCTTTTTTTTTGAAAAAAAAATGGTGTGTTCAGAGAGAATGACTCAGAGGCTTGAAGTCCAGGTTGCAGTTCGTAGAAACCCACCCAATCTGCTGCTTGTCATTGTCATAAATCACCATTTTGTCTTGCATAAAAATATCTGAACAGCCAGAAATAAAAGGGTTACAATTAAATTGTTGTCCAACTAAAAAAAGCATTTCAAATGATAATATTTTGGCTCTGTACGTATCTCTGACCTCCAATTATGTTGGTATCTTCCAGCTCAACTTCAGTACCATTCAGAATCCCCAAACACACATTCTTATTAACCTGAAATTGGCTTAGAGGCAGCTTTTAGATTTTCAACAACAATTTCAAACAAACAATTACTATGTTCACCAAGTAGAGGTACTCACACTGATAATGAGATAAGCTTTGGGTGGTAAATAGAGCCTGACCCTCTTTGGATTAGTAAAGATGAGTGCCAAGGGCTTGAAGTATTTTTTGACATATCGGAAGGACTCAAAAGGGCCTCTCCAACAGATTGGAAGGGTTTGGTCCTCTCGTGCACGTTCTAATGTCAAATCCCTTGATATCTGAAACATGAACAAGTTGTTAATTAAATTCATGGCTTTTAAGTGTATACCCGATAGCTACAGAGGAAAGCTGTCCCTGCAGCTGCAAGTTTGGTTTCTGTTTCAGTCTCACCAGATGAACTATTTCACTGTAAACTGGGTCAGTGAAATAAGTGTAGGTGGCTCCACTGTCGAAAGTGAGTTTAAGGTCCCCTAAACCGACAGATTTCCCACCAAATAAGAGTTCAGCTGGTCCCATCTCGTAGTGTTTACTGAAACAAAAATATTTATGTATAAACCATGTGTAAGCAATGAAGATTTAAGGAGGAGATAAATGTTAGGAGTTGATTACTCAAAGGGGTCTTGCAACATTTGTGTCCAGGAAACTCTTGAATATGGGACAAAACCATCTCCAAGGAACAAGAATCCTCCCCCTTTTCCACTTATGCAAAGACCCGTTACATTCTTTATCAGGCCAATGGCACCCAGCTGTGATAAGATGCTAATTCTGCCCTTGCCAAGCCCAAGGATTCCGGCTGTGTCAGGAGGAGCGTGTGGACTAAGATTGTGTTGTTCATATCCACAACTGCTCAAGATGAGAAAAAAAAAATAATGATCCTCTTTCCAAGCACAGATTGCATAATAATCACAGGACCTGTAAATTCTATACATGTAATTCATCAAGAATCTTTTTCAAGTTCCAGCCATTTCATAATGTGATCATTGATCAACAGGCGTTTCCTATACCAGATTGTTCCAGGATATGAGTTGAGTTTTTATTAATTGATACAAAAATGATTATCAAAGTTGAAGCTTTATATAAGGTGGTTGATTGAGAGAGTAAGTAAGAATACCGACCCAAAGGCCAATCTGACTCTAAAGAGAGAGCCATTGATGAGATCGATGGGAAAGACGTCAGTGACCAGCACACCATGAGATGAAGCATGATCGGCGTACTCGATATGATAGCTACATCGATCATCCGGCGGTTCACAAAGTGGTGGATTTGGCCAGTGAAGGGTGGCGCATAGAGGATCCGAACAATGGACAATATTTTCCTTTTTGGGCTTGTAAAGCTTGTCTCGAGGCTGCAAAACCATGAATAAAAAGGCCATTATAAGGGGTATCAAACGATGGAGTTATTCTCATCCTCTAGTGACAAATCTATACCTTGGTGCAGCCAGTGCAAGGTGCATCACATAATTCACATTGGACCCAACTGAAGTCGCTGCCAGTGTCGATATCAAAGTCAAAAAGATACGGAGGGCTACCAATATTCAGCTTCACAGAGTAGTACCTGTAAAATGAAAAAATCATTGTCTTGGATTACTTTCTGTTCGAGAGGAAAAAAAATAGAGAGAAAAAAAGATGGGGAAATGCAAAATCAAGTTATGACGATCATCAAGAAAAACAAAAAGGACTTGTAGAAGAGTACATAATAGAAAAACAAATGTTACTGAGTTTTCTACAGAGCTGCAGAGAAGCAAAATGCATCAAAACTGCTTATTCTAGAAAGAAATATATTAGTACCCAATAGGATAAACGTTTCCAAAGACTTTACGATACACGGAGGAGCCAAAATGATCATTGAAGATTGGTTCGAAGGACTTTATCTTGTCTGGGGAATTTTTGGCATAAGACGACCACCCTTGGAAAGTTGCAGACAAGGCCAGAAGGAAAATTTTCATTAGAGCATTCATCTCTTTCAACTTTTGATTTGTTTAACTAATCAGAGTTGCTTTCGTTTTCAGAACCCAAATGGGGTTATAGATGAAAAGCAACAATTTGGACAATGAAGACAGGCGTCTAGTCTACTTGGTTGTCTTGGTCAATTGCTCTCGGTATATAGTGTTGTATGTATACTTTGCTTGCAGCGAGGGATTAAAAAGAGATCTTTATTGGTTAAAAGATGAGTTATCATTTTCTTCAGATCTTTTCTACCATATTATTATGAACGTGATACTTTCAGGAATTCATTTGAATGATTGAATTGATATTTACTCCAACCTTAATTTTCCATAATATTATTCGCTCTGGCGGCAAGATAGGAATCAAATGACGTTATCCGCTTTTTTGTGATCATGTCACCACTTGAAATATTGATCTTTGTGTCAGAAATAATCAAATAAGAGAGGAAAAGTAACTTTTCATCTATTTTGTTCTCTCTTTTGCTTTCTTTCCCAGTTTAGTTTAATTAGCACGAAAATCAGATTTGTGATATCAGAACAAAAGATAAGACTAGTAACATATTGTTATAAATCTGATATTTGGTATTGCTATTCACTAACATTTACGTTCATGTGATGAACATTTGTATAGCCTTTATTTATGTTAAAAGATATGCTCTAAGTTACAATTTTTTTTTTTTTTTTTTTTTTTTTTATNCCTTTATTTATGTTAAAATATATGCTCTAAGTTACAATTTTTTTTTTTTTTTTTTTTTTTTGTATCTTGATTGTATATAGCTATAGTATATAGTAGTCTGAGCTGCTTTTTGACCCCGAAGAGAATGGTTCAGAGCCTGGAAAATCTTTTGCAATTCGCGGAAACCAACCCAATCTGCTGCTTCTCATTGTTATAGATCACCATGTTGTCTTGCATAAAAATATACGGATATGAAAGGTTTATAAGATTATTGCCAAATTGAAGAAAAAAAAAAGAGTAACTGAATTGATAATGTTTTGGTTCTGTTAGTATCTCTCACCTCCAATTAAGTTGATATCTCCCAGTGAATTTTCAGAACTACTCAAAATCCCCAAGCAAACATTCTTCGAATCCTGAAAGCCAAGAGTTTCTGACTTCTCAGATATGTTTTTTTGATGCTTTTGCTTAATAGTGTCGTTTTCTCATCTTACAGGCTCTGTAAAATAAGCAGTAATAGAGGTACTCACACTGATAATGAGATAAGCTTCGGCTGGTAAACAAAACTGAACACTTTGTGGAATAGTAAAGCTCAGTGCCAAGTCCTTAAAGTATGTTTTGGCATCACCAATCGATCCAAAAGGGCCTTTCCAGCAAATTGGAAGGGTTTTGTCCTCTGGTTCACGGTATAAAGCTAAATGACTTCCTATCTGAGACATCAAATAAGTGATTAATTAAATTAGTTCCTCTTTTTATTCCTGTAAATGTGTCCTGGTCGAGTGGTTTGATTTCATCCTCACCAGATTAACAATGACTTGGTAAACTTCGTCAGCCAAGCAAGTGTAGGAGGTTCACTGTCGAAAATGAGTTGGAGGCCAGTTAAACCGAAAGATTTGCCATGAAATAAAAGTTCAGCTGGTCCCAGGCTGTAGTGACTACTGAAATAAGTCAATAAATCAAGTGCCAAATGAATGTCAATACAAGAAATGAGGCAATGAAGAGGAGAATGAGATGATTGGATCGGTTACGCAAAGTGGTCTTGCAACAGTTGTGTCCAGGAAACCCCTGAATCAGGGATAGAAGCATCTCCTAGGAATAAGAATCCTTCCCCTTCTCCACTTATGCAAATACCTGTCACATTTTCTGTTAGACCATTTGCACGCAGTTGTGACACGATGCTTAATTTGCCTTTGCCAAGGCCGAGGACTCCAGCTGTGTCAGGAGGAGGGTGCGGACCACGATTGTATTGATCATATCCACAACTGCAGAAGATGAGGAAAAAAAAATTGTTGCTGCTACGAGCAAAAAACGTGTAAATTCTATTTAAAAGTAATTTCCAAGATTGAAATGGAGTTATTAATATGGTCCGAACAAGTGCCAGCTTCAAAATTTCGGGTTGTTGATTTGGAGAGAGAGTTGTGGTGCAGACCCGAAGGCCAATCAGACCTCATAGACAGAACCATTGATGAGTCTGATGGGGAAGACGTCAGTAACCAGAACACCATGAGATACAGCTTGATCAGCATACTCGATCTTATAGTCACATTGATCATCCTGGTGTTCACAATTGGGGATATCAGGCCAGTTAAGGGTGGCGCATAAAGGATCCGAACATTACACAAGTTTTTCCTTTTTGGGCTTGTACTGCTTTTCAGGAGGCTGCAAAAACCATGCATGCTATAGCTTATTCCAATGCCATTAAAAGGGAAAAGAAAAAATTCTCTGGAGACAAAACTTGTTACCTTAGTGCAACCAGAACAAGGCGCATCACATTGGACCCAAGTGAATTCACTGCCAGTGTCAATATCCAAGTCAAAAAGCTTCGGCGGGTTACCAATTCCCAGGTTTGCAGAGAAGTACCTGAAAATTGAAAAGAATTATATAACATTATCATGAATGAGCAATAGAGATTAAAATTCTGGAACA
Organism: Bursera cuneata; assembly: GCA_026212285.1. Taxonomy (NCBI): domain Eukaryota; kingdom Viridiplantae; phylum Streptophyta; class Magnoliopsida; order Sapindales; family Burseraceae; genus Bursera; species Bursera cuneata. The sequence continues at coordinate 50,913 of JANLJB010031227.1, forward strand.
TTGAGCAAAAATGAAAAAGGAGTAAAGGTATTTAAGAAAAAATACTGCTTGTCATAGAACAAAACAGTACCCAAGAGGATAAATGTTTCAGAAGGCTTCAAGATACACAGAGGAGCCAAAACGGTCATTGGTGGCTGGTTGGAATGGCTTTGTCTTCGTTATGGAATGTTTAGCAGAAGAGAAACAGCCTAGGAAAAAAGCAGCCAAGGCCAGAAAGAACAACACCATCATCAAAGATGAAGTTGGTTCCATTTTCACATGCATCTGGTTGAGCTTTTTGTTTGTTAAACTAACCAAAGTTGCTTTTGTGAATAGAACCCAGATGGGATTATAGATGAAAAGCAACAATTTGGAGGCTGAAGAGTAGAATATGTATGTATACTTGTGCTGTCTTGGTGCACGGTTCTTGGCATATGTATAGGTAACATAGCATACTCATAATGTCTGTTGAGGTTATTCCCTTCATCAAATATAGAAGCACCCCTATATGAAAACGGCATTTGTTCAAGTACTGAGAAGGTTCGTGCCAATCCATGGAACTCTAAGTCAATAAAAATCAACTTAGAAGTAATAAAATAACACAGTTCATGAATTCTAATAGTGTGATGATTTCAGCAAACCGATCTTATGTAGAATAACTTTATTGCATTTGTGTTTACTAGTGATATCAACTCTTCTTTATGCTTTATTATTATTTTCATATATTGATGGGTACATAAAACCTCCCACTTACATTTCCATGGATATTCATATATAAATGTCATAATCATTTCAATACTTAAATTTGACAAAATTTGATCTCAATATTCAAATTTGGCCAAAATTGATTTACCCTCTTCATTTTAACTATTTTATCTAATCGAATCAAAATATCTACAAAGAAGATTTTTTTTCTCTAAACTTGAGTATATAATCAAATTTGAAGAAGATTTTTTAAAGTTAAATTAAATTCTAGTTTTTTTATTGTTAAACTAATCAACGATTCAGTGAGCGCTAATTCATTATTCCTAATGAGTTAACGAGTGTTGATCCTTTTATTATTTTGAGTCGATGAGTATTAGTTTGTCAGTTGTGACGAGTCAATGAACATGCTTTTTTAATATTTTTCATTTTAAACTTAGTCAGATATTAAAAAATATATATATATTTCTTAAATTTGGTTATTTTTAAATTTTCTAAATCTTTCACATTATTAATGTTAATATTGGCCGAACCCATTGGGCTGCATACTATCTATTACATATTGAGAAGCCTCCATTGATGGGCCTCCACTGGATTGGACCAACTTTAATGGACGATCCACTTAGCTGCAGATTGGGAAATCAGTCGAGGCCGAGTAAGAATATAAGCCCGCTTCTTTTTGAATTGGGTCTACAGATCGATATCCCAGTCATCCACGTGTTGTCAGCTCATAGGGAGAGAGATTGAGGAAGTTTTTATCAATAACTAGAAGCAAAACCCGCGCGTTGCGCATGTTTATTTAATATTATTTTTTATTTTTATTTTTTTATGATTTTATAAATTTTTTAAAATAAGTTTTTTTGTTAAAATTGATATTGATATTTTGGTATAAGAACTCTTGGTTTTTTATTTTTTAGAGACATGATCATGAGAAATTGTATACGGTAGGGGTACATAGTATAACTTTTATATTGCTTATCAAATAGATTGAACCTTCATAGATGTGGTTCCTCAATTTCGGAACCCTGCTATTTGGTGTAGTTGTATGAATAACTTCATTCTACAAAATGAATGAAAATTAACTATTTTGATAAACTTATATAATTTACGAAAAATAAAACTTTAAATTATTTTAGTAATATATTTGTTATCTACTCATCGATAAAAATTATATCAAGACTAATGAGTTCATTATTCAACTTGAAATTATAACACTCCTATATTCTAGCTACTCTGACGATAATTATCCAATAATCTTATGATTGGTCAAAATCCTTAAGTGCAGTATAAGACATTTTGATGATATACCTATAAAGAATACAATTAACAACATTAAATTAATTTGAAAATTACATTTGGTATTCTAAAGTTCAAGGGCTAACACAATACGTAGTACATTTGAATATCTGGTTTCTTACCACAACAAATTATTTCACAATATTATTTTTTATTATCACTCTTCTATTTAAATTAGTCTAATTTCGACCTAATTCAAAAACTAATAATTGTTTTTGTTTCAAAACTTGAGGAGATAAGAGTTTGATTTGAATTTAAAAAAAAAAAATTGAAGAGAAAAACTCTTTAAAAGAGTTTAAAACGTTTAAATATAAAAATTTATAGTATTAACATATACTTATAATGATGCATATACACTTCTAAAATGAGAATTTTGTTTCCGAAACAGCTAAATAATCAATAAGTTATAAATGAAATTTAAAACGTATAAAAAAATAAATTACAAATTACAATAAAGACTAAGAAAAACTACTTAATTAAAATTCATGATATGACAATGAAATATAATAATCTACAAATTTTATAATATTTTGTTAATTGAATGAAATTGATAAAAGCAGAGTTACCTATTGAAAGAATATGAACGTAGCCCTAGAAATGTTACTTGCAATGAAACATATATACTTCTAATATGAGAAATTTGTTCCCAAAATAACTAAATAATCAATAAGTTATAGATAAAGTTTGAAATATATAGAAATATAAATTGCAATAAAAACTAAGGAAAACCACCAAATTAAATTCATGACATAATAATAAAATATAATAATATACAAATTTCAAAATATTTAGTTAATTGAATGAAATTGATAAAAACAAAACTGCCTCTTGAAATAAGATAAACGAAACTCTAAAAATGTTACTTGCAATGAAGGATATAAACTTCTAATCTGAGAATTTTGTTACTGAAACAACTAAATAATCAAAAAGTTATAGATGAAGTTTGAAACGTACAGAAAGCCAAATTACAAATTACAATAAAGACTAAGGAAAGCCACTCAATTGAATTCATGACATGACAATAAAATATAATAATCTATAAATTTTATATTATTTGCTTAATTAAATAAAATCGATAAAAGCAAAGCTACCTCTTCAAAGAATATGAACGGAGCCCTGGAAATGTCAATGGTAAAACAAATTAAAATGATTAGAGATCATGCTATTGTTTATAAATCATACAGAGAATAATGAATATTAATCAGCTTATAATTATAAAAGAAAACACAAAAAGTATGTACATGAATTTCCTTTTTTATTGCTTATCACCAATAAATATTGATAATTCAATTTGTTTAATATGTTATCATTATTTATCAGTTCATTTACATATATTTCAATATATAATAATAACTCTAATATGGATCTGTATTAAATGCATATTCTATAAAGCACCCCACACATGTGTGATGCTATATTCCATCATATGCTTGTACTTATATTTCAATATAAATCCTCTTGAAAGAAGATGAACGAAGCCCTAAAAATATTGATGGTAAATCAAATTAAAATTATTAGAGATCATGCTATTGTTTTTAAATACTATAGAGAACAATAGATATTGATCAACTTAAATCGTAAAAGAAAAAACAAAAAGTTTGTACATGAATGTACTTTTTATTGCTTATCACCAATAAATGCTGATCATTCAATTTATTTAATATGTGATTATTACTGATCCGTTTATTCCTCATATTCAATTTGCTAGAGTTATTATTTATATTGAATATGTAAAAAATCCTACTTACCATCCTACATGTCAATTATACAGACTTCTGTTTAAGGATTATATAGATACATAGATATAGATGTCAAACGCTATGTACTCGGTGATACATGTATTTCATGTATGTCACATTTTTCATAAGATAAAATCATGCTTCACTCATCTAGATAGATTCAGAAAAACTAATTAGTTTAGCTCTCCTCTCCACTAGATAAATTAGCAGAGAGCATAGATTAATGGAAGCATTAACGTGACATTTGTCCATTTCATGCATATATTTAGAAGCTTTTGAACCTTTCTTTTTATAATTAATATGAAATATTTTTTTAGTAAAATCTCAAAATAGAAGGATTAAATCCAATGCAAAGTATATTGAAATATGATGTGTTAACCTATATACTACATTAACCACCCACTAGACCATTACGCATAAGCAATAATTAATAAGTCATTTTCAATTAGATATTAAAAATCAATTGAGCTATTGAACATTATAATTAATTTGTTTATACGGTAGAGCTAATTGTGTTATTTGGAACCAAAATTAAGATCGTGAATGGTAAAATATTAATTATATAAAAGAATAAATGTTAAGGGTATTTCTCTCCCTTCATGTTATGCCGAGGGCAGCGATTGAGAGAGCTAATAAAAGGAAACGCTGCATAACTGGTTAGCCATGCATTCTCGTCGATAAAATCGGGTCTTTCATTCTCCTCTCTCTCCCATGGTAGATCTTCATCCCCAGATTGGCATAGAAACGGGTCCCTCCCTAAATGAACAGAAAAAGAAAGATTCAGTCTCCCGAACCCTCCTCAAAATTTGCAAGTTATTAATCACGCGATGGCGTCAAAGAAAGAAATCTGCTGCTGCTTCCAACGAACCTACAGCCGATAAGAAGCTTCAGGACGTAGAAGAAGATCAAGCCCACGATAAGAAGCCCCAACACGTTGAAGAAGGCACCACCGATAAGGTATGTCATTTATTTTATGCATGTAATTGCGGCTTCTTTCCATATACGGTTAGAATGGCCTCATATCATCAAAATCTTAAAAGCTTCATGTATTTGTTGCTGCAATATATTAATTATCGTCACTTTTACACTATATTTGTAAGTCAGTAATTGCCTATCTCATGCAAGAGGGTTTGACGAAATAAAAATGGAAACGGTAGTTAAAGGATTTGTAAAGTCTTAAAATTTTAAGATTTGATTTGAAAGAAAAAGGGTAAATTTTGTACACAAAGAGGCTACAATATCTTTTATGTATACCTGAGGGCCTGTGGGTTGAATTTGATTTGCGAATCGATGAATGCAATAAAAAAGAAAGAAAATTTTAATGAACGCATTGATCTGTATATATGTATGGTCATTATTTCAAGATGTTTAAGTAGATTAATTTGATCAATTTCCAGGACCTTGAGGAGCTTACAGAGGACGGCGGAACCATGCATGGAGTCCACAGCTATAGATACAATGGTGATCATAGTATTGGAGGAGAGACACCAAAGAGTCCAGGATGTTTCATCAGGCACCGCAGCGTTGATAATGGCTTTCATTTTATGCATTCGCCGGTATCAAGACACGGTAGCCGTAGCCGAAGGACCAGTCCTTCCCCAACACCATCTCCTCTATTCAGAAGCACCAGTACTCGGAAAAGCATCGATTCGAATGGCTTCCAAACTGGCTCTCTCTCGCGAAACGCCAGCAGGCGGAGCAGCACGCCTATCATGTTTTCCAACTCAACAGGGATGGTGAAACCTGCCCCAGTTGAGAAGAAGCTGGAGTGCACTCTTGAGGAGCTGTGCTTCGGCTGCAAGAAGAAGATTAAGATCACTAGAGATGCCATTACCAATTCCGGGTTTGTTATCATGGCTCCCTTTTTTTTCCTCCGCATCAATGGTTTCAGCTCCATGTTCAACGAAAAGTTAGGTTGTTTAAAGGAGTTTGAAATTATTGGGTTCTAATCTGGAATTAACCGTGTATAATGTTATGTTATTTGACGATTGGCAGGCAAGTAGTACAAGAAGAAGAGTTGCTGACAATAAAAGTGAAGCCAGGATGGAAAAAGGGGACCAAGATTACGTTTGAAGGTATGGGAAATGAGGTACCCGGAGGTCACCCAGCTGACATAATCTTTGTGATTGCAGAGAAAACGCATCATATGTTTATGAGACAAGGCGATGATTTGGAGTTGGCAGTAGAAATCCCTTTAGTAAAAGCTCTTACTGGCTGCACTATTCCAATTCCTCTGCTTGGTGGGGATAACATGGATTTAACCATTAATGATATAGTTCATCCTGGCTATGAGAAGATCATTAAAGGCCAAGGAATGCCATCGAAAGATCAAGGAAAGAGGGGGAATTTGAAGTTGCTTTTCCTAGTTGAGTTCCCTACAGAATTGGCAGATGAACAACGGTCAGCTATTCTTAGTATTTTAGGGTCTTGTTGATCGATCATCGATTTGTTTACCTCTTAAAAGATTTATATAGAATCGAGGAAGAGATTACTTATTTACTGTATTTTGTTTTCTTGTTGCTTAGGTCATCACCTATACTCTTGTTTTTATTTCATGATTGTAAAATAGACGTGAAGATTTTACAATATAGTAATCCAACAAAACCAATGTTTGGGTTTGTATCTAACCCGCGAAAGCCAGTGCCTGGTTGAAGAAAGTATATGTTTGATATTACATTTTAGATACATTTCTTTCGAAAAATGTGTTAAATGAAGGAAAAATCTATCTTATATGCATCACTCAAGCAGGGGGTCTCAGAAATTATTCCCAAAAAGCAGCACGGTTATGGTGGCCAATTCAACAATTCCAACAGACATGTTAAGCTAGTTATTTGATAGAATGGATTTGCTTTGAACTTTATTCGGCTGCACGATGTTGATCCATGTTTTCTGAGCTTGGAACGAATCTGGATTTCAAAATTGATGTCTGAACCCTAAAACGCCTATTGTTATGTAATGACTACTCCAAAGTAAAATATTTCATATGTGCCGGCTAATTTTTCTGGGCAGCGGTCAAAATGAGTGGGTTACAATTTAAGTTCTCAATGAATCAACTTCGGTTTTGATCTTAAGAAGGTCAAAGATTATCTAGATGAGATCAGAATATTATTTTCGGAGAGCAATCAAACAAGTAAAGTAAAACAAAACCAAAAACCCAAAAAAAAAAAAAGAGATCTGCACAGTTGCTAAGGAATGCTATAATCCTTTATTCACTGACGAGAGCATATGCATATGTATAAACAGACGTGGTCTGTGGACGCAGTATACTCAGCGATCCAAAGAAGATCCAATTCAGTCAGCACGACTAAATAAAACATCTCAGTATAGATGAAAGCACAACAAATATCAAAATACTTCAATTGCACTTAAAACATTTTCAAAACCAAGCAGTCTCTTGTTCAAATAGAAATCATACAGGAAAAGAGCTACTCTATACAGAATCGACTGCACAATATTATGTAGGGAATTACAGGGAAAGAGAACTTATGCAGAAGAAAGAAATATCCAGTGATCTTTTTAAGCCTTAGACAATCCCAGCAGAGCACATATTATGCCAATTATATTACCAGACATCAGAACCTTCAGCAATCTTAGATTACCCCTCGTGTATGGTGGGTATCTCAAAGGCGCATCACCAAGAAAACTTCTGTATAGAACTGCCTTTTTATGGCTAAAAGCTTCAAAAGAAAATTTCCCATGGTATGCTCCTGTTCCACTCTCCTGGACTCCTCCAAAAGGCAAAGTGGATACTGCAAGCTGCAATGTCAAAACATATTATTATATAGTTAGATTCTGAATTTCATCAAAGTGAAATAAATGCTGGACAATAAATAGATGCACTGTTGGGAAGATAGCACTTTTTTTTTCTCTCTTATTTTTTTTTTCCATTTACTTGATCACTACATAGTTTAGGGCGCATTATTGATGCAATGAGTGTGACAATGCAAGAATGTTGATGCAACTTGTTTCTAAATTAAAAGGAAGCACTATTACATGTATAGCAGTGTCATTGACAACCAACCCCCCTGCAGAGACTGTCCTCACAAACTGCTTCTTGAGCTTCTTGTTGTTGGTAAATAAGTAAGCTGCAAGTGGCTTTGTTCCTGAGTTTATAATATCAAAGCTATCTTCTACTTTGTCAACCTGTTCCAAACCAAAAGAAAGAAATTCCTTTTGAGATTGTTGTCAGATTCACAGAAGATCTAGGGTCAGTAACAGCTTTAATTGTTTATTTCATATTCCAGTTGCTACTGTTAGTGAAAAAGAAGCATAGGGTGCTTCAAGTTGCTTGGGGTTTCTGTCTAAGAGAGTGATGTGTAGCACAGTGGAAATCGAGTTAAATCTTGGTTTGTGGTATTTAACAGTAACTCTAATACAGTCATTGGGTACTCATGTTTTTATCAAATCAAGTTAGCTAATACCTAGTTCGACTCGTAATTAAAAAAAAAAAAACTATTTTGCAGAAAATTCTAAAGTAGATTCAGATTGCTACCTCTTTTGACTTAAAATTTATTCAGCAAACTTTTATATGAATTCCTGATGTGTTCTACAGATACATAAGAAGTTGATTCAATTTCCTGTGTTAAGTCTGAAGAAAAGTTGATGTAGTAGAACTACAGGGGCTGCCGAAGATGAATCATATGGTTTCACACTTCTTTACAGAAGAATGCAATTCATAGAAACAGCAGAGCAATAAAAAATTGAAAAGGTCACTGCTATATAACACAATCAATGCCTACCGTAATTATGGGAAGCAAGGGACCAAATATCTCTTCACTCATGATCAAAGAGTCTTGTGGAACATCTAGGAGGATGGTGGGAGCAATCCTTCTGCCATTGAAGGAAAATATCACTCATTATAACAGTTCCATGAATACTAAAGTAATAAAGGAAGGTAAAAAAATAAAAAATAAAAAAAAGAAATGTACAATGGAACTTACAGGTTGGTTTTGTCCCTTTCACCTCCATGAACAATCTTATCAGAAACCTTTTCCTCATCCAAGAGCTTTGTAAGGCGACCAAAGTGGTTGAGGTTCACAATGCGGGACAAATCATTTGATTCCAAAGGATTTTCCCCGAAAAATTTCACCAACTCATGTTTTAGAGAATCCACCTGGAGAAAAAAGGTTTCAGATGAAAATTAAATAAATTTTAAGTTTAACAGAGGTATGGGAATACTTACAAACTTTGGGGCATAATCTTTTGTAGTTATAATGTAATCAGGAGAAATGCATGCTTGTCCATTGTTACAACCCCACTTGCCCATGATTATTCGTCTAGTTGCAACCTTTTAGAAACAGATAGATATAAGTCAGCATATGAGAACAAAGATGGCAGACCAGGTGGATTTAGCAGCAAGTAAATAAATATGGAATATTGACACTCGCTACACAGAAAAAGAAAAGCCTGTACTTGTAAATTGATGTCTGAATCAACGACAACCGGAGACTTTCCCCCAAGCTCCAAAAGAACTGGTGTAAGGTGCTTCGCAGCAGCGGCCATCACAATGCGTGCAACTCTTCCATTGCCTAAAATTTCAAGTATTGAAATATAACGTATTATATCTACGGTTAATGCAGTTTAATGTCAATTCTAGAGCACCAATATGATTTTTCTTCTAGCTGAAAAGGCTTCATCCACTAAATGATTTAATATTTTGAAACACTGACAACACACAAATTGTCTCCCTTGTTTTCCTCTTTTATAACATGTCATTTGAAATCATTAACTGTCCATAAACTAAGATCACCAGCAACAGAGTGGTGGATTTCTAGGAGATTAAGCATAAAGAATTTCCACTAGATTCTTGTAATGAAACAAATGCTCAAACTCGACAAGCAACATCAAAGATGGGCACCTTTTAACTAAAATATCAAAAAGAAAAACTCTGAAGATTCTAATATTAAGGCAGCACAAAAGCCAAAGCACCATTTAGATGCCTCCTAGCTTCAGATTGCCACAAGATTAAAAGAGGATCTCATGCAGTGTCATACATCTCTAAAAAGAAATTCCCACAACCATTATTGCCTTCTAAAGAATTTCCAGGTGCTCCTAAATCATCCGATGCAATAGATAGAACAACCTCATCTAAAGGGAACACATGAACTCCAGCCCCAAAGTGATCAAACAACTATTCCAACAACCAATCCTGCAAAGTGTCTATTGCACTTCATCAGTCAACTCATACTGGAGAAGAAATAGTGAATATTAATTGTTCCAGGGGTTAGATATATAGCTTATTGTAGAATCTCTATCTCTCTAACAAATTTAAAAATTTTTATGTCCGCCAACATTCTCCAAAGATACCTGATTTCGGCATTCAACACTGCAAAAACCTATCAATTCCAAATAAGATTTTAGAAGAATAATCTTTGTCAACTTCACCTGCTAGTGGTATCTCACTCTTCTATAAATAAACCACATAGCCTCAAAGTCACCCCAAGACATAGGGCAAACGTACAAACCGCGAAGACGATACCTCAAAGAAAGCATTTGGTAATTGCTAATGAAATACCAAAGTATCTGCCAACCACTTAGATCTCAAATTTACACGACTGAGTTCATTAGGATTAGTTATAGCACATCCTGCACCACTTTAAAATTATCTTCAATTTCTTAAAAAAAAATTATGGGCTTATAAAATTCTTGTATGATTCATTTCTCACACACAGAAACAAAAATATATAAAAGCACAAGCATGTGAAATAACACACACATGCTTCAAAACACAAACAGATGATAGAGCACCTTGTACCAACATTTCGAATCCTAATCTAAATCTGATCAACTTCTAGAACTGTTGACCCACATCAATTCAACACCCCAGAACATAATGTACTAAAAGTGAAGGTTTCAACAGAAAAATATTTTGAGTAATTGCAACCTTAAGCAAGTCAAAGAAACATTATCTTTTATGACATCAATACAAGCTTCTAGAATAAAAAAGATCACGAGATCATAATTCACATTAAAGAGGGCCATTGCATCAAGCCAAGGGAAAGGTATGTTAATGATGATGAATAAGAACCTGTATAAAATATCTTATCCCATTTTTGCTCCAGCAGTGCAGTTGTTTCAGCAACAGAGCCTTCAACAACCCTTACAGAAGAAGAATCCATATATTCCCCAAAAAGTTTTGCAAGTAATGATGAAGAGGCTGGTGCAATTTCAGATGGCTTTAGAACCAGGGCATTACCAGCTGCAATAGCTCCAACAACTGGATCAAGAGATAACACTGCAAAAACAAGTTGAAGATTGTAGTTATCATTCTTAAAAGGGTTTAGCTACCTTACTGGAACAGTAAGGTTATCGGCCTGTTTCAGCCCTTCTGTTGGTCTGAGGGTTGACCAGACTCCTGGACCACAGATCCAAGGATTCCAGACAGCCAGTAACATACTAGGCCAGTAAGGAAAGAGGACCCTTATTTAAACCTTGAGAAACAAAGACATCTGATCTCAGATATTTATGTGTACTTCATTATTATAAAATCTAAACACATTCACGAATATGTCTAACATACAGATAGGATAGTTCCAAGCTGAGATGATTAATACAACACCCAACGGTTCTGACACTATTTCAGCAGATGAAGGAAAAGTGGTTATTGAAGTTTTAACCTGCAAAGGAGGCAAGATATTAAAGTAAACTCAACTAAGCAACTGCTAAGACTTATCATAATAGAAGTATCTAGTTAGGAGGTTCTGAAAGATTTACCTTCTCTGGCTTTATCCAGTGTTTTAGTTCCTTAAGTGCCAATTTGATCGAGTTCTTCAACATAGCTGCCTGCATAACAAACCATGTCAGTCACCACAGGAAAGTACCATATACTATTCTTCGTATGGAATGTCCAGATAAAAACCAATAGCTCCAGGAGTGGCCTCTATAGGTTGACTATCAAGTTTAATACATAACCAGTTACAGCATAATTGCATAAAAGAAAATGACAGCTGGGCAGTGAAGTTAATTTGATACTCCACTTGTCATTCAACCTTGATTTGTATATCTATTGTAATCTTATAATCACAAAACTAAGTACAAAGTCTTGAATTTGATCAATGTACATAGGTTAGAGTGACTGCACCAGCATCCATGACCAAGACTTGATAGACTAGATATATAGTTTAGATATTAGGTCAATATTTGCAATTTCTAAAATATAACAAATATACTGCATCAACTTTTTCAATGCAAATAATTAAGTTCTGTGATTTCTAATTTGTCACAATTACAAACATCCTGATTCCAAACAAACAATAAAGTACCTTCTAATTTATATCAAGCTTCACAATTATTTCAATGACTCTCATTCAAATCTTTCCTCCTCTTCACATTCTCAAATTTGTATTCCATTCATTTGCATATTATTGGGAATATTTTTCAACATTGTTGGGCATGAATCTTAATTAAATAACCATAAATTAAAAACTAAAAGTTCAGAATTACCCAAAGGCAGTTAATATCTCAATTTTCAAAATTGTTCATAAATTCATAACATGAAAACAGATTCTGAAGAATTTCTTCATCATATAAAAAGAACTACGAACAGCCAAAAAAAAAAAAAGTGCTTCTGTCTTACAACAAATGTTTCCCATATATAAAGATTTAAACAGGTTCCTATACAAGGTCATAGATATTTTCTTTTTTTAAAAAGAAAAAGCGGCCTATGTCTACTTATTTATGTCAACACCACAGTACTATCATTTTCAAGAAAAACCAGCAAAATTACAGATAGTTGTCAGAGAAAGGCTGAAAGCTAAGTAGGTGTATCATTAATGCTCCTGACTTCTACCAATAACATTTTTCACATGAAAAAACCAAACCACTTTCTGTTCATTTGGGATGATTCCTGACCACCTTCTACACAACTTTGTGACATTCATATCAGTTGCAAAGCAGACAAGATCACAGAGTAGTTAACTATAATAGAATGACCTTCAGAAAAACCAAACAAGTGGTTGAGGTTTCTTTATCCCATAATTGCACTATCCATTATCAATTCTAAGTTCCAGAGTCCAGCCTTAATAAAGAGTCTTCAACTACCCAAACAAGTTTTCAACTACCTTTGTTTTCATCAATTTTTCAAAAAATAAACCAACAAACTGATTCAAAAACAACCACACATCTTCAATAGCATCACTAATCATTCTCATGATCAGAAAATGATTACATTCCACGAAAAGGAAAGACAGTTGCGAATAATCAGTTGGCATGCTGCTTCAGGTCAAACAATTATCAGTATAGTACAAAATTGACACTTCAGTATTAATCTCTTCAGCAGATAACTGTAAACCCATATTTGCCGCTTTCTCATAGATTAACAAAATTAACGTAATCACTGAAATTTCCCATCCAATTTACAAATTCATAACACAAAATAATCTTGAAAGACTCAAAAGCTTAGCAAACCTATATGGTGACCACCCAGTGGACCAAGAATTTACCATCCAGTCCTTAATCCATTAGCAAATTCATAAAAGCATATGAAAATCCGACAATAATGAACATACACAACAATAAACAACAAAGGACAAATTCATGATTAAATCTTTCTAAAAAGGAACACATCCAACCAATTTCTACTGGAAATCATTATAATTACATGTGGTACATCAAAATCAAAATAAACTAAACATCTCTCCACCTTCATAATGAATATCGAGCATATTTCACTAATTTTAGCACTATAAAAAATCTCCAGATATAGAAAACAAATCACGTGCATCATCATCCGAACAGATAATATTTCAGAAATTATTTATTATTTAACTAAATATTTCACAACAATCAGTTCAGACGTCCATTTAAAACTTGATAGAACGTGTTACGTGATCGAATTGACTGATCAAACGTTAAACGAGAGATTAGATTCAAAAATAAGTAATAAACAGAATACATATAACATGAACAGAACACGTGATACGACCTCATAAATGGAAGATTCAAGTTCAGGCTTGGATAGATCGTCACGAAGAGCTGCGACAATCTCCGGCTCATGCTCGTCAATCATCTTCAACATACTCTTCAACTGAGCCACTCTCCACTCATAGCTTCTAGTCTTTCCGGCCGCGAAATTTCCTCTCAGCTCCTTCACCAGCGAACTCGCCGCCTCTGCATCGAACAACTCGTTCTCTTTGCTCCCCATGCTCGCACAGACGCAAACAGATAGAATTCACAGAAGGATAGAAAGGCGACTGTGGTGCGTCACGGATGATAAAGTTGATGATGATACGTAGCGCTTATCGATTCAATGACGACTGACTGTAATGCAGAAGCAAAAATATGCTTGCTAGACTTGTGACAGGACGGCGGGGTCACAGCTCACAAGTAGAGAGTGGGCGTGACTTGTCGTGACTCGCGGGGTAATCTCTGGTGTTCCCGCCTGGAGTGCGATGCAATATAATCCTGAAACTATGCGCGTGTAGTCACTCGCGTCATGGCACGTGAACGTGGTTTGCGCAGGAGTCAAGGTAACCTCCCTTTTGTAGCAACTTCTAATGGCTTGTAATGTGGGCCCACCTGGCTTCGGCTATGAGAATGCTTACACTTTTCTGCGTTTCGGCAGTATTGTTGGAAACTATCTCATTTATACCTTTAATAAAATTCATATTAAATTTATAAAATTATTAGAAACATATTTGTTTTTAGAATGTTTTCCAAATTCTTGAAGACAGCCAAACCCAACACACCACTTATTCCTTATCAAGAAAATTGAAATTTATGGCACCAAAACATTTCAGCGATGTTGCCTCGTTGTATAATCCTTGTATTTCATGTAATTATTTAATACAATTTAATTCAATTGGTTGGAACAACCATTTTTTTCCTCTTACAGACGACACGTACATATGATGATGAAAGTAATTGTAGTGGCCAAAACAATTATTAGGAATAAAGCATCTAATCTAATTATGAGATTGACCATCCTGTATTCTTACACACTATCAATAAAAGATTTTAACATGCATGTATGTTTAGAACGCTTCAAGAAATTAAGAGAATAAATTACTTGTGGGATGGACAAGAAATTAATATTTTGTTGGCTTTATTTTATATAAAGTGAATGCAATAAATTTCACGACTTATATAGTATTATTCTGAAATTATTTAGCATTCAGTGTTATTTTATTTATTTGAAATGGTAGGTTTGTTGTCACTTTCTCAATTAATAGATTAATTCAAAGATAAATTATTATAAGATTATAGTAATCACATATGCAATAATGTTGTCACAGCAAATTATATATATATAATTGGTTGGATGTGTTATTTTAAAAGAATTATTTTATAAGATAATTTGATAGTAAGGGGTTAGGAAAATAATTAAATTAAATATTGAGAAAAAATTAGATTTAAATTTGTTTATATACAACTACATAAAAATAAAAATAAAAATGGTTGGTGTTTGAACCATTTCATATGCCATAGGAGCGTGTGCTCCACTGCCCCATAGGGGAGACAGAGAACAATCGGGTATCCTCTCTATCTCCAAATGAAAAATATCAACGATCTCCACGCAGAAGAAGTATCCCATTGGTTGGCGTAATCCGATTGTCAGACGCATGGATTACGTATCTTGTCTGAGAGGAAATATGGAAAGCGCCCATCTCCACCGTTTATCGACGTGATCGTGATGACATCACCAATTCTGTAGTGGATATCACATTCGAATCATCACGGTAAATATCGTTAAGACGCGTGTGCTTTCCCTTAAGGTGGTGATATGTACTTTCCATTTTTTCATCCGGTTAGGTAATTTTGTTGAGAGACCGGTCCAGCCGGTGCACCAACCAACCAGATGCGAAGCCGTATTTTTATCACTTACGATACGCCAATGCCATTGACTATTTTAGGGTGAGATATTGAAAAAGCTGAAGATTTTTTATTTTTTATGTTTTGTTTTATTTTATTTTGTGTGTGATTTTTCCGCATTAAAGAGTAGATCCAAAATC
The DNA here is from genome assembly GCA_026212285.1 of Bursera cuneata. Lineage (NCBI taxonomy): Eukaryota > Viridiplantae > Streptophyta > Magnoliopsida > Sapindales > Burseraceae > Bursera > Bursera cuneata. The sequence continues at coordinate 66,577 of JANLJB010031227.1, forward strand.
ATTAATAAATAGTTGATCTTCATCACATCCAAGAAAAGATGCTTGTCTCTTTGTGCTTCAACTATTTATTTAGATCCATTACGAATCAAACCCCTTTTATTTGGTCAAACTTAGAAAGTCCTTGGGGTTTTCATAAACCACATTGAACCCCCAACTGAAAAATTTTAATTATTTTTCCAGCTATAGCTCAAACTAAAAAAAAAGTCTATCAACTTGTCAACAAAGTCATAACATTTATTTTTTTTTTATATAGTGGGTTTCCTTAAGATGACTAGTGGAGTTCAAATCGCATCCCTCGTTTAGGGATATGTTCATGGGCTTTCTCGCAAGCCCTTTTAGAGTCTCCTGATTATAGCAGTGCAAGATCTTCAAGCAGTCTACGCGTTGAGTCCCCATGCCATGTACGGAGAGGCCGTGGTTATCATTCCCATATTGGATACTAATTTGATTTCCTTGGCAACAATAAATAAATAAATTGGGAGTTCTAGGATTAAACAAAGATTACGTTCGCTAAATTATTAGTAAACTTAAATTTTACGGGATTACATTAATTTGTTAAATAAATACATAAAACATATTTACATGAATTAAATCCATAACATAATTGAGTCTTCAATATCCCACTTTTCATATTGCTAAGATTGTTACAAACAATGCTTATTTTGGCTACTATGATAGAGAAAAGCACACAAGTGTCAAGTGTACCCATAACCCATAACTTACGTTAGAAAACCAAATATTATTGCATGCGTGTAGTGATGGTAAAAAGTCGGGTCCGGCCTATTTTGGGTAGGCTTGACAGGCTTATGGGCCAGGCCTGGGCCTGGGTTTGGCCCCTAGGCTGACACTATTTGGACAGGCCTACTAGGCCTATCACTATTCACTATTTAATAAATTTTAAATTAATTTTTAATTTATTTTTTAATTTATAAAAAAATAAAAAATTAATAAAAAAAATCAAATTGTCACAGTACCAGGCCAGGCTAGCCCGTCCTACAAACCTGAATCCTAGGCCTGAGCCTGGCCTACCTTAGGCCAGACCTACACTGTAACATGGAGGCCAACCTAGGCTTGGCCAGCCCTTTGCCATCACTACATGCATGTAAGCTTATGGGAATGGAAGAAGAATACACAAAACAAAGCCACTAATATTTCAAAGAAGTTTTGACAATTGTTGCAACCTCACCTCTTCCTCCACCACACAACTGACGTTTAATGTGAACAAGATGATACCATCAAGTCTAATGCGTTGTATTTTCTTTTACTTGGAGCAAACGAAAACTTAACGGCGCAGACATACCTTTTGGAAACTTAAACAAGTGATTTGATACTTTGACTACAGTAATTATTGACATAAAATATAGTTAAAATATTATATGTAAAATCACCGGCCGCCAGAGGTTGGTGGTTAGTGGCAAATGGGTTTTGGGGATAAGATAGGGCCAGGAGCATCGAATAACAAGGGTCTGGGGGCAAACCAAACCCAGTTCCCAAACACCAACCATACAAAACAAAAAAGCAGTGCGTGTGGCACAGGCATTGGGCTCGCAATCCGAAACAAAAGGAGAGGCGAGCGCATGATAAAAGGAGAACCAAATGGCTGACCCGCTGTCACTGACACTATCACTACAATCACACTCACCACTAGCAGCCGCCGCCACCTCCATCACCATGTCTTCTTCCGTGAGCACCGCCGCCTCCGCCTCTTCTCGTCTCATCGCCTCCCGTTCGGCAGCCGCCACGAAGCTTTCCCTCTCCTCTTTCTGCTCTGCTTCGTCTCTCTCCTTCTCTTCCTCTGCGTCTTCTCTCAAATGCCTCAGGTCTTCTCCCGTCCTTAACCAGGTAGTGCGTCTTGCCTCGTCTGTCAATCAAACGATCTTGTCCATTCGTGATGGCTCTTATTACTATTATTTGCGTCTTTTTTTTAGAAGAGATGGTTGACGAATGTGACGAACGGACGGTTTAGTACGGTAGCTTCGCCGAAATGTGCGGCGTCGGATCCTGATCAGCTGAAGAGTGCGAGAGAAGATATCAAGGAGCTTCTTAGAAACAAGTTTTGCCATCCTATTTTGGTATATTAACTGTCTTTCAGTTACTGTAATGCTTTTAATATTTAATTATTTTTTGCTGAGTCCACGGCAGTGTTTAGAATCGCAGCTTCTGTGTTAGAATTTACTGAAATGTCAGTTTTTTCACCGATTCCATGCTGCCAAACACTGATTTATGATTTCTCATTTTGTGACAACTCGTGGCCGGTAACGTAACCGGACCTGTTACAATATTGAAATGTTAATATTTTCTAATCACGTGATCGAAATTTTCATTTATGAAATAAATTATAATGTGGTTTAAGGCTTCTTATGTATTATGTTAACAGGTTCGTTTGGGATGGCATGATGCTGGTACTTATAACAAGAACATTGAGGAGTGGCCACGAAGGGGTGGAGCAAATGGAAGCCTTAGATTTGAACCTGAGCTTAAACATGCAGCCAATGCTGGTAATGATTTGACATTTTGTGTAACTGGGCTTGGTTTGAAAAATTGGCGCCTCACAAGCTATTGTTTCAGGTCTTGTGAATGCATTGAATCTGATTAAACCCATAAAGGACAAATATTCTGGCGTCACATATGCAGACTTATTCCAGTTGGCCAGCGCGACTGCTATAGAGGTTTTACTAACTCTTTGTTCTGAAATCAATATTATTGTAAACAACTGATTCCTTAAAGATTGTATCAATTTCTTTGAAATTTAGGAAGCTGGGGGCCCCAAACTCCCCATGAAGTATGGAAGAGTGGATGTCTCAGGACCTGATCAGTGCCCTGAAGAAGGAAGGCTTCCTGGTAAGTGAACCATTAATATGTGTGGTTTTTGGCAGGGTGTACTTTTATCCGTGGTGCCTACAAAAATTGAAATAACAACAGCTACTGTGAAATTAAGAATTGCAATGGCTGATTGTTTTATATATATGAACACGCCACGTTCTTCTCCATGAAACCTCAATGAGTGTGCTTTGGCTAATCTAAAAGTTCTGTGTGGCATATACTGGAAGAATGAGGTCTTGGTGGTCTACTTTATGAGAAATGTATTAGGCACGTCAGTAGTTAAAATAAAATTGAGTGTCATTACATTTTTATCTGCTGACGTTTTGGAAATTAATCACCTTGTATTCAAGTGTAGTTGTCACTAAAGGTCTTTATATATTTTTTCTATTGTGCTTGGAGTCTAATGGCTATGGTCTTGTTCATTATCTAATATATTACTGTGATCAGGATGCCTATTGCTGAACAATGTAGATTAGGTTTGAGTTCCTATATTCTTGGGAGTTTGTTGTTGAGCTGTGTGCGTAGATACTTTTTATATTAAAACTTAACAGTTTTAGACTGTTGGTATTCGTAAGAAGGAATCATTTCGTGTAGTTTTTTGCTCTATTTTCCCAATTAATTATCTGGTGCCCCTTGTATGGGCACTGTAGTTTCAACTTTAGCAATTGACCTTTGAAGTATTCACCTGATTTTTAGATGCTGGCCCCCCCTCACCCGCTCAACATTTGCGGGATGTTTTCTATAGAATGGGATTAAATGATAAGGTAACTTGAACTGCAAGGTAGACTTTTGGTTTTTATGTTATCTCAATATGCATATGATGGTATATATATCTCCTTATTCTGCAGGAAATAGTTGCCTTATCTGGTGCACACACACTGGGAAGGTCTAGACCTGAACGCAGTGGTTGGGGCAAACCAGAAACAAAGTATACGGTACAAACCTCTTAATTTTCAACAATTTATACTGAAGTAACTGCTACTGCTAGTAGATAGATGTACAAATGGCAAACTATTTAAATAAAAATTTGCTGCATGACAGAAAGATGGACCCGGAGCACCTGGGGGGCAGTCCTGGACAGTGAAATGGTTGAAATTTGATAATTCCTATTTCAAGGTTTGAAGTCAGATCAAGTCTTCTTTGTAGTGAGAAATGAATGGACTTGGGGATGCAAAATTCTGATTCCTAACTGTGATATACCTGTACAGGATATTAAAGAAAGAAAGGATGAAGATCTTCTTGTGTTGCCTACTGATGCTGTTCTTTTTGAGGATCCTTCATTCAGGGTAAAATGAAACAAAGTGCTATTGTAAGACAGTGAAATTGATCATCTTTTATAGCTAATACATATTGCATAATTTGTAGGTTTATGCTGAGAAATACGCTGAGGATCAGGAAGCATTTTTTAAGGATTATGCTGAAGCCCATGTCAAACTTAGCAACCTTGGTGCCAAATTTGATCCTCCAGAGGTTTGTTAATTTTAAGTGCCTGTGTCAGTTATACATATTTGTTGAACATCAAGTATAATGCCGCTTTTCTTGCGATGAGAAACACTCGTCATTCTTCTTTTAGATTTTTGAAAATATCCTGGATTAAAGGCTATTCTTTATTAAACCTTGATAAGCACAAAATTTTACATATAAGATACTTGTAGGGATCATTGATGTATTTACTTACCTGAATTATTTCTAGAATAATTTGAATAGCTCAGACAACCTTTTACACAAACACACATTTTTAGGATATCAAGTAGCTGAAAATTTATCAAATTTCTGGTTCTACAAGAAATTTACGAGTAGAACTTATGAAAAAATGGGGGCTAACGGGGGTGGTTAGCCTGACTACATAGTATAATATCACTTTATGATCACAGCTGTCCATTCTTATCTTAATGTCAAGGAATTTGCATCACTAAACTTTTGTCAGAACACAATGGTAAAGTTGATTTTTTATCTAGTAAATTGTTTGTTGAAATTTGGTTATTAGGGTATTGTGCTAGATGACGGTCCTGCACAAGCTGCACCAGAGAAGTTTGTAGCTGCCAAGTACTCGTCTGGGAAGGTTGTAATTATGACTTACTTATTTCTAAATATTCTTTTAGTTAGTGGTTGTGCAAGTTCTTTTCATTTTTTATTTGTATTGAAGACTCTTGTGGAGGGATTCTGTATATGCAAATTGTTTATCTTATCTACTCTTTATGCAGGATTAAAAAAACAAGTATCTTGTTTTCTTGTGCCGTATTCTGTTAATAATACAGGATGAAGCTTTTTCAAATCCTGTGAACTCACATGTAAAACTTGGAAAGTCTAAATGAAGGAGAAAGAATAAAATTCAATAAGTATTGCCTATTTGAATTGCAGAGAGAGCTGTCAGATGCCATGAAGCAGAAGATACGGGCAGAGTATGAAGCAGTTGGTGGAAGCCCAGATAAGCCTTTACAGTCCAACTATTTCCTAAATATCATGATTGTGATTGCTGTTTTGGCATTCGTGACATCTCTTGTTGTAAATTAACTTGGTTTTGGAGTTTCATTATAGCAATAGCATCTTTTGTTTTCACAAATTTTTTTGGGTCAATATTGCTCTATTTTTTTAGCTTGAGATATTTTCAAGGGCGTTGTCTGGTGCTGCTGCATCAGGAACTCATAATATTGCAAGACCTTAAAACTTCAGGGCTTAGCTAATTATAATGCCTTCTAATCTTGGGGTTAATTTTTTCACAGGAATGGTCTGGTTGCGTCATTCCCAAGAATCTTTTATTATTAGGCTGGGGTTCAAACGGCACATGTGCTGCTTCCTCCCCGGTCTTAAACCTGCTAGTCTCCTTTAAAAGGATCCCAAGAGTTTGACTGAAATCTTAATTTCAAAATTTTGTTAAGAACCTTGTGGGAGCTCAGACTATCAATTTGACCTTGTGATGAATATTTTAAAATTGTTCAAAGGCTATCAAATGCTTTCCTTTTTGAAGCATGTCATGCATTTTATCTTTCCTAATATGTATGTGGCAAAACTGTATATCAATGTTTCTTTCAAGAATACTATTATATATTCAAAGTTTGTTTTCCAATTTTTATATCCCAAAATGATTTGACCTTAATTTAAGATTTTTGACTGAAGATGCTGATGTAATAATTATTGATTGTTGCTACATAACTTACAAAATTTATAGACAAACTTGGGAAGCAGAAAATTACTCAATGATAGAAATCAGTTATGGTGGTTTTACTTTACTGATGTTCAGTTCAGGTGTGGTAAGTCAGGTTCCATGTGGTTTTTCAAACCTTTCATTCGCCTTTTGAAACTTTGTCAAGGTGCTGGAACTTGTTATCATGTGGTTTTACAAACCTTTCATTTGCCTTATGAAACATTGTAAAGGTGCTGGAACTTGTGATTTGTCTCTGTGCAGATGGAGTAATGGCAAACACTCATGTAAAAAATCTACCTCCGTCCCCCTGAAAAGTGTATTGAATTATTTGTTAAGCCTTAGTTTTTAAATTGAATTAGTGACTTCTCATTTAGTAATTAATTTGAGTAATTTGTTATTCCTTGATTATAAAAGTGGAATTATTGACATCCTATTTAGTGGTGTTAATTTGAGTGGACGCAAAGATTTTGGATGTGAGAAAGAGCAAACATGTGTTTGGTCTAAAGTTTTTTTTGGCAGAAAAGTTTTGTGTAGAATGGGCATGTCTGTGTCTGTTTCAAAACTCATAGTACTTTTTCCTACGAGTTAATTCCAATTTTTGCACACAATTATCATTTTAAAACAATTATACACGTGATCTACCGAAGATTTTCTCATTATTGATGCTCGGATAGACTGTTTGCTTGTACTTCTCGACCACATTCTTCTGCACTCTGGCTTGTAATGAATCAGAAACTTGGTTCCTCGTATGTATAGTGTATGAATATGGCGAATGCATTCCCCTTTGTTGTTAAAAAATTAAAAAAAAAAACAAAAAAAAAAAAAAGTATCCACATATCATAAAAAATTAATCAGCAGGAGTTTGACTCTAACTGTTAAAGGTGGGTGAATTTAAAAGAGAAATTTGAAGTGTATATAGCAACACTCTTACCGTGATTTTGGGTCAATCCGATAAGATAGGCATTATATACTGTGTACCTTGCCACACCATTAAAATTGAAATTTAGGTTCTGACATTTCGGGAGAGCAAGTAAGAAATGAAGTAACGGTTCGGTTGGGTGACTCATCCATTAGCCTGGATCTCTTCCACCTCATCATTGTGTTCTTATGTCTTCATGATCTAACAGAAGCATGTGGTCGTTTGCAAACAAGTCCTTAATCACATTGAGCCATTTGTCGTTCCGTAACCAAAAATGGATTCAGTAAGACACCAGATGCTGATTTTGGGCCAATCCCAACATTTGGGACCCGACGGCCCGATATGTTAGTTCATTTTTCAGAAGCTATATAGAAATAAAAACCACTGGAACGCATCAGCAGATCCTCTCTGATCTGATTTTCAGATTTTCGGGGTTTCAACAATATTTGGTTATGATCTGATTTTCAGGGTTTCAAAATATTTGGTTATATAATTCAAGAAAAAAACTTAAAAAACAACAAGATCATTGGTAGAGTTGGATAATAATCATATCAGTCTAGTCATATTACAAGTTGAGACTCATCTTCCCGACTTCCCGAATCTGACCAGAGATTCAAGAAAGCTACTACTTAATAGCTATACATTATGATCATCTCAGTATTTTTTTGTCCTCTTTAAATAAGTATCGCCACTGTTTAGCAGAACTCAAGATCAAAACCAATGTCTAGTACGGTATCTTCCGGGAAGGGTGGGGCGTCGGATCCTGATCAGCTGAAGCGTGCGAGAGAAGATATCAAGGAGCTTCTTAAAACCAAGTTTTGCCATCCTATTTTGGTATTTTAACTGTTGAAATGCTTTAATTTTTAATTATTTGTTGCTGTGTCATTGTTAGGTTTAAAATGATCTGTCAGCCTCGGCCTCTGTGTTAGAATTGTGAAATGTCAATTCTGTCACCGATTCCATGCTGCTTCAATTCCAAAATGTTAATATTTACTAATCAGGTGATCCATATTTTCATTTACCAAAGAAATTGTAACGTTCTTATGTATGATGTTAACAGGTTCGTTTGGGATGGCATGATGCTGGTACTCATGACAAGAACATTGCGGAGTGGCCTCAAAATGGTGGAGCTAATGGTAGCATTAGATTTGATGCTGAGCTTAAACATGCACCAAATGCTGGTGATGAATTATGATTCCACATTTTGTTTAACTGTAACTGGCTTGCTTTGAAATATTGGCGCCTCACAAGACTAGCTGTCTGTTTTAGGTCTTAAAATTGCTTTGGATCTGATTCAACCTATAAAGGACAAATATTCTGGCGTCACATATGCCGACTTGTTCCAGTTGGCCAGTGCGACTGCTGTAGAGGTTTTATGAACTCTTTGTTCTGAGTTCAATATTATTGAAAACAACTGATTCCTTAAAGATTGTAACAATTTCTTTGAAATTCAGGAATCTGGGGGCCCCAAACTCCCCATGAAGTATGGAAGAGTGGATGTCTCGGGACCTGATCAGTGCCCTGAAGAAGGAAGGCTTCCTGGTAAGTGAACCATTTATGTGTATAATAGTCCTGGGCCAGGCATATTTTATCTATGGTGCCTACAAAAATTGAAATAACAACAGTTACAGTTGAAATTAAGATTTGCAATGGTTGATTGTTTGATATATATGAACGTGCCGATTCTTATCCATGAAGTTTAAATGACTGTGCTTTGGCTAATCTAAAAAAATCTGTCTATTACACCATTCTTTGAGAGATAAGAGTCACTTATATGAGTTTGATACCCTAGAAGGTGTCGTTCACTCAAAGCATTAGGTCTCGTGTGGTGTACCGTATAAGAAATGTATTAGGCAACTCAGGAGTTTAAATAAAATAGTTTGTGATTGTCCTATTATCTGCTGACATTTTGGAGATTAATCACGCAGTGTAGTTGTCCGTAAAGGTCTTTATATAATTTTTCTATTGTGCTCGGAGTCCAATGGCTCTGGCCTACGGTCTTGTTCATTGTCTTATGTGTAACAGTAATCATGACATCTATTGCTGAATATGTATAGTAGGTTTGAGTTCCTATATTCTTTTTATTGTCAAATTTTGAAGTACATGGTTGAGCTGTGTACATAGATAACTTTCTATAGTAAAACATGCAGTTTTAAACTGTTTATATTCTTAAGCAAGAATTATTTTATGTACATTTTTGTTCCGTTTTCCCTATTAATTATCTGGTGCTCCTTGTATGGGCAGTCCAGTTTCAACTTTAGCAACTGATCTTTGAAGTATTCACCTGACTTTTAGATGCTGGCCCCTCCTCACCCGCTCAACATTTGCGGGATGTTTTCTATAAAATGGGATTAAATGATAAGGTAACTTGAACTGGAAGGTAGATTTTTGGTTGTTATGTTATCTCAATATGCATGTGATTTTATATATATATATATATATATCCTTGTTCCGCAGGAAATAGTTGCCTTATCAGGTGCGCACACTCTGGGAAGGTCTAGACCTACCCGCAGTGGTTGGGGCAAACCAGAAACTAAGTATACGGTAGAAAACCTCTTAATTTTCAATAATTTATACTGACTCAACTGTACTATTAGTAGATAGCCGTAGAATTGGCGTACTATTTAAATAAAAATGTGCTGCATGACAGATAGATGGACCAGGAACACCTGGAGGGCAGTCCTGGACAGCGGAATGGTTGAAATTTGATAATTCCTATTTCAAGGTTTGAAGTCAGATCATAGTCTCCATTGTAGTGAGAAATAAATGGCGTGGGGGATGCAAAATTCTGCTTCCTGATTGTGATTTACCTGGACAGGATATTAAAGAAAGAAGGGATGAAGATCTTCTTGTGTTGCCTACTGATGCTGTTCTTTTTGAGGATCCTGCATTCAAGGTAAAATGTAACAAAATGCTACTGTAAGACAGTGAAATTGATCATCTTTTATAGCTTATAAATATTGCATAATTTGTAGGTTTATGCTGAGAAATACGCTGAGGATCAGGAAGCATTTTTTAAGGATTATGCTGAAGCCCATGTCAAACTCAGCAACGCTGGTGCCAAATTTGATCCTCCAGAGGTTTGTTATTTTTGGGTACTTGTGGTAGTTCTACATTTTTATGAACCTCAAGTTTAGCACCGCTTTTGCTTTTGTTGATAGACACTTTCATTTTTCTTTTAGATTTTTGAAACCATCCTAAGTTAAATGCTATTATTTATTAACTTTGATAAGCAGAACTTTTTTGCATATATGATGCTTGTAGTGATGATTGTATTGCTTACCTCCAGAATAATTTGAATAGCTCAGACAACTTTTTATACTAACACATGTTTAGGATGCCAAGTAAATGAAAATTTATCAAATGTGGTTCTAAAATAAATTTACCAGTACAACTTACAAAAGAGGGTAGGGGTTTGAGCCTGCCGACATATATAATCTTCGTTTATAGGGAAGGCATTCCATCTTATCATGATGTCAAGGAATTTGCATCTCTAAACTTTTTTCAGAACACATTGGTAAAGATGACTTTTATCTAGTAAATTGTTTGTTGAATTTGGTGATCAGGGTATTGTTCTAGATGATGGTCATACACAAGAGGCTATGTAAGCTACCCCAGAGAAGTTTGTAGCTGCCAAGCATTCATCTGGGAAGGTTCTAATCATGACTTACTTATTTCTAAATGTTCTTCTAGGTAGTAGTTGTGGAAATTCTTTTCATTTTTTATGTGTGTTAAAAGTATCTTATGGAGGGAATTGTGTATATGCAAATTGTTTATCTTATCTGTTCCTTATGCAGGATTGAAAAATCAAGTATCTTCTTTTGCTGTATCTATTAATAATACAGGATGAAGCTTTTTTCAAATCCTGTGAACTCGATTCTGAAACTTGGAAAGTCTAGATAAAGGAGAAAGAATAAAATTCAAATAAGTTGCCTATTTGACTTGCAGAGAGATCTGTCGGATGCCACGAAGCAGAAGATTGGGGCAGAGTATGACGCAATTGGTGGAAACCCAGATAAGCCTTTACAGTCCAGCTATTTTCTAAATATCATGATTGTGATTGCAGTTTTGGCATTCGTGACAGTGTTGCAAATTAACTTGGTTTTGGAGTTTCATTATAGTAATAGCATCTTTTCTTTGGACAAATTTTTTTGGCCAATATTGCTCTATTTTTCTAGCTTTGAGGTATTTCCTGGAAGTTATTATCTGGCTCTTCCGAGTCAAGAAAATCATAATATTAACTTGAGTGTTTTAATTCATTATAATGCCTCAAGCCTCAGGCTTATATTCTTAAAAGGAATGGTCTTGTAGCATCATTCTGTAGAGCCTTTTATCATTAGGCTGGGGTTAAATGGCACATGTATAACAATTCGTTTGAATGGTTCCTCTGTTAGCGCGGATCTCTTTGATTTGACCTTATCTTTTGTGCTCTAAGGACTTCTATGGTCCATCAAAAGCGTCGGCTTGCCAAATTTTGTTTGCAATCAAGCCCGTAATCACATTGAGTGGCTGATGCCACCCTAAAACAGTAGTTGTATCTTAAATTTAACTAGTGTCATTGAGCCATTTGTTACCCTCGACTAGCGTGGATTCATTAACTCGAGATAGGTCATTTTGGGCCAACCCCAATATTTGGAACCAAACGGCCAGAGATCATTTTTCAAAATTTATGTACAAATAAAATTATTTTGAAGAAATCTTAAACATGTATTTGGGTACTTTCTAAAAATATTTGGTTCTAATTGAAGAGTGGTGCTATTTACACCTTATCAGTCAACTAAATAGCTTCAATCTCTTAATTTTTTTAAGGGTAAAATTATAAACAAAACTAAATAATCAATAAATATGTTTTTTTTACACCCTGTCAAGATTTTCATCTATGAAATCAGAAGAACAATTTTTGTATATTTCTCATAATTTGTACATCTTTATATATTAATACAATCTAATATAAATAAGAAATACAATAAAATACAATAACTACTTTCTTAACATCTTCTTTCCTAATCTACACAATTTAACAATAATAATCTATCTTCCTAATTTATAACTCAACACTACCCCTTAAGCTGGAACATATAAATTATATGCACCATGTTTGCTACAAATAAAGCTAATACGAGGACCCTCAAAGATTTAGTAAGAATAATTATTAGTTGATTGTCAGAAGACATGATAAACCAGTAGGGAAGAAAAATAATGGAAGTAGTGAATAGTAACCACGACCATGGTGAGCAGTAATGACGGCTGTGAACTGTTACAATGATAGGTGAACAGTATTATGACGGTGAATACTAAGAGAATAACTGAATTGAACCTTTAAAAAAGAAAAATTTGATGTTTTACCGACGAGAGAGAAACGATCAGGCTAGAGGTGTAACAGAACTTTACCGAAAAATGGTGACAGTCGCCGAAAAACGATAACGAAAATTCTTGGCTTAGATACTATGTGAAATTAGATGAATAATTTTTGTATATATTCTCATAGTTTGTACATCTTTATATACTAATATAATTTAGTCTAAATAAGAAATACAATAAAACAAAATAACTAATTTCCTAATCTACACAACTAAATAATAATAATCTATATTCCTAATTTACAACTCAACATCATCAAAAATTTGAAACTTTAGTACTTAAATATTTATGTTTCTAAAGATATTTTCCGTTCCATCTTCACAAAAAAAAAAAATGATGTTGATATGTGTTTCTTTATACTAATAAAATTGAGTTAAAAACAAGTTTTGATAAAGGAATGGAGTAGTTTTGCTCTACCATAAGCCACTTTATTCTCTTAATACTAGTGTTCATAACCTTGCTCATATGCTCATAGCTTTGTTTTAGCGTCAACTGGGGAAGATTTTGGCACTAGGTTTGGCTTACTAGATATTCTTACCATGGATGGGGTTTGAAAGATGATGATCCTGGGGTTTTGAAAAGCCATTTTATTTATTTTTACAGGTTTACCCACTTAAAACTAACTGATGGGATTGTTTAGTTATAGTGTAGGCTAAATAGCATCACTTTTTAAGAACTCGAGACGATTAGTTGAGTTGGACTTGGAGTAATCATATCGGTCTAGTCATAACAAATTCAGATTGATGTTCCTAAATCTGACCATTGACTCAAATTCAATGACACTAGCTAATAGCTATGATACATTGTGATCAGGTCATGCATTCTGGATCCCATCTGAGTATTTATTTATTCTGCTTAAATAAATTTCACCACAAAAGCCAAAATTTCTGTTTACCAGAAAGTGGCCTAGAGATTTGGGTTTTGGTTCATAATCAAACTCAAGATGAAGACCAATGTTTTGATTATTGGAATCTTTTTGAAAAGTGACTGGGCCATGCTTATTATATTTTTACAGGTAAGTTGGTTTGACCAAGAGAGCAGAGAGCAAAAATGTCTTTAACTTTTCTTCTCTTCTTCTTCTTTATAAAGTGTAAAGAAAGAGAGATGATAGCTCTGCTCCCAGCTAGGGGGCACATGGGGTGTTGCTTAATAATAGCTCCTATGTAGGCATCATGTTTTGGAAGCTTTTTGTTTCCATAAAAAGTTTATTATATTTTAGTCCATCGATAACTCATGGAGAAGTGATTTTTCCTTTGTCAGCTTTATGTTGTTGTAAAGCTTATTTATAAGGGGGGAGATCCCTACCCCCTACCTCAAACTTTTTGAGGGTCCCCTAGAATACTTTGTCATCTTTTATTACTGATAGTAATTTTCTGGAAGGATAATTAAATTAAAATTTTTTACTTTAAAAAGTTTATAAATTGGAGTGAAAAATTAAACCCGGAGAACTTTTTTTCTTGGGTAGGTTTAATTTTTTTTTTTTTAATTAAATTCAAACTATAAATAAAAATATGTTTTTAGATGAGATATTGAAATGAGACATAAAATACTATCTTTTTCGTATCTTATGAATAAAAAACATGTTAACCTATCAACCCGAATAAAAGATTGATATATCTCTTAAAATTTAATCAACTAATACAAATTTTACAGGAGTAGGTGAAAAACAATAGAGTAAAGTCATAGTTGATTAAGATAAGGAGGAAGAAGGGAAATGATTGTTATAATCTTGATAATACCAAGTCTCATGATTATTCAAAATTGATGGTAAGTAATTACGCTTGTTAGGGCAGACAATGGTGGATCAAAACATCGAGAAGTTAATGATTTCGTATAGAGTAATGGAACAGTTGGAGAATAATCCAACGTGGGTTCAGTAGAAAAAAGGCAGAAAATGGAACAAAAAAATGGAGAATTTCAAGAGAATATAAAAAAGAGAGATTGCTTGATGATGGTCCTTTCTTCTGTAAATAAAGGTCTTTATATATATATATATATATAAATGATGATGATGATAGCAACTAACGAAGAACAAGAGCTCGAGACAAACTTGTGAAAAATCTTTCAAGAAAGTGGTTGCGTTGGTTGTGTCAATCAAAGAAATAGATAAACAATCCATCATTGGAAGATTATAAATGGGATTTATTTTAAATCATGATAATAATTATGCTTTTAACAAGATAATGCATGCTCCATAATACAATTTAATTACATATATATATACATATATTATATGAAAGATTATAACCGACTTTACATATTCAAAGTATAAATTTAAAATAACAATTTCAATACCTAATCAAGCTTCCAAAGATGTTTAGACATTCTAACAAACTATCTTAACTTTTCTGGTCTTTTAATGACCTCCCGTTAGTCGTTAGTTGGTATGGCAATACATTGAAAAGCTATTCTGGTTTCAACATTACGAAAATGTTTGATGTTGAATATTACAAATACAACGAAGAAGAGAGACTCGATAATAGTTGGTCTTTTGTAATCTACAATACTCAGAAATAGCGATTCTTACAGCTATATTCTCTTCGAAATTGGAACAATTGGCTGTTAGGCGCAATTGGGTTGACAAAGCAGAGAGAATTTTGAATTGGAATTCCACTGTCATGGGAAAGCGTTCAAATTGTTGAATGATTTCCAAAGACTTTTGATTGCTTTTGTGTTCTGTTTGCTTCGTCTAACCTATTTTGATGTATCTTTGAATGTTGAGATTAGGTTAAAAGTTTTCAACTTGTTGATTATTTTAGCCGCCGCACCCTCGACGTCTTCTGAATCCACTCGCCCTCTACGTCTCCTATGGTAACAGCGTGGGGAGATAACCGAATGAATATGTGTTGAGGGGGTATCGATTAGGTGGGTGGGTGTGGGCCCTGTGGGTCAGCCCAGTCAAAATTTAGGCATGCATCTGATCTTATCCAATCGCCACGTCACGCCATGATTTTCAGCGCAGTAACCCAAACCTTACATCGCAAGTCAAACTACCACCCTTTTAACGAGGATAGTTCCGCTGCTCTATACTGTACGGAACCCCACGTGCTCCTGCCTCCTCCTCCGTCCATATCGATCCCACACCACACGCGTGACTCCTGTCCTGTCATATTTTCTTTTAAAGAAAATTCAATACCATTAATTTTTAAAATGACCTAGGGTTTGATTCATGCTGGTGACATCGTTTTTATTGAAAAGAAGGTGATGACTGACACCGTCCATATCATAAAATAGAGGGGGGTTGAACGGCTCAAGTTTATCCGATCAATCAATGAATCATCAAAGCGTGTATGTGGGAACGCGAAGAAACTAAGGGCAATTTCATCTTCAATCCATAACCCACTTCACAAGCCAAAATTTGCCATAGAATAGAACATCGTACACAACTTCACACTGCATACGCAAATCAAACGGAACAATAGCAACGTCAAAAAGTCCAAATTTGAAAGTACAATGAAGCCAGGAATCTTACAAAAGATCCCAAAAGTGAACAGGCGTGGCCTCGCTTATGTGGATGCTGGCGTAAATTACAGTTTGATGTTGCCCATGGTGGACCCAAAAACCTAGATGGCTAATGAGAGTTAGCCCACCTCATTTTTGTTTCTTTAAAGAAAGAGACACAAATCACAATCTCTCTTCCCCGACCCAACCAATATGTATGTATGTATAAGAACATGAATGTGTGTTCATTTAATAAAAGGACAAAAGCAAAGAGTTTGCTAATGGGACATAGAAGAATCTATCGAATTGTATTTTTGTATATTTATCGGTCATCCAATTTCCAAAGTAAGTGTTTCCATCAAATCTCTACGTAACAACAACAACAACTCCCTTTATGTTCCATGTCCCTTTCATTAAACAAGCTAGCCCTTAACCCCTTTTGTTTCTTCATCCAAACGGACCATGCATGTCATGTTGCATGTGTATATGTATGCAAGTTGATGCAAGTTGATAAAGCTATGATGAATATGATTACCAAAGGCCAAAACCATCATGTGTACTTTGTGACATGTTAGCATCAAAGTACGTTTGTTATATAATTTTATTAATTTTAAAAT
>JANLJB010031228.1:0-54832 GCA_026212285.1 Bursera cuneata
ATATATCAGGGGGTGTTTATGATATTTATCATAAAATTTACTGTAACACCGTTAAAAATAACTAACGGTGCTACAGTGTCGGGGGCTCTGTGTTAGTTTCAATTCAGTGGGATGCTAAGCTTTACTAAAAAATTTAATGGGGGGTTCAGAGTAAATACCCCTATTTTTTTTATATAAAAAAATTATTATTTATAAAATTACTCTTGATTTTGCATGGGATTTCATTTTAAACACATTGGACAAAGTATTTATACCCACTAAACTAGTTTGTACAGTTTTTCGTCCTCAAATCAAACAATTTAATAAAATTGAGACAACTGTTTTGAGGTGAAAATTATTTTGGAATTGAATTGGACGGGTTATGCTCGTGCATTGCCCGGAATTCTTTCTAGTAAAAAATGTGGATGATGCGCACGAGACGCACGTTAGAATCTAACATACTGGTGGCGCACGTTAGAATCTAGCGCAGTGTTGGCAATTGCTGTGGTATTTTTTAGCTTGAAGAGAAAGAAAGAGTGATACCCAGGCAGGCAGCAAATATATCTCCGAAATCCAAACCCTAGGGATCTACTTCAAGTCTTTGGCATAGATAATCAAACATTCAATCAATATCCGTTGAAACTATTTTCTTGCAAAGATGACTCAAGATGTGGAGATGAAAGACCACCAAACTCCTTCGCATTCTGTTTCCTCGGCTGTCCCTTCCACTTTACAGCGTTAGTATCAATTCAATTCTCAGTTTCTTTTCTTTTTAGGTTTTCTCTCTTTCAGTAATTATTTTTATTTTATTATAGACTTGAAGGAGATATTATCCATTATTGAGTCTGGCTCCTACACCAAGGAGATTCGCCGAATTTCACGTGCCGTCCGCCTCACTGTGGGGCTGAGGCGGAAGCTGACTACTCCCATACTCTCTGCATTTCTCGATTTTGCGCTTCTGCCGGGTTCTGATGCGCAGTTCCGTCTGTCTCTCTATCTTCCTAAGGTAAATTTGTTATTCATGAGATTGAATGTTGTCTACCAGGGATTGCATGCCATTTTTACATACCATTAATTAATATGTAGTTTAAGCAACGAATTCGGGATGCACTATTCTCTGTTTTTTTAAATTTTTTTTCCTTATTTGGTATTACTGATTACTAGTGGTGGTTCAACCATGTTCAAACGAGAATAATGGGAATGATAGCACCTTCTATGCTTGACAAGTTGAATGGTAGCCAGGAAGCATGTAGTCAACATAGTAAGAGTTTTTCTTGCCTTTTTTTTACTGTATTTTCTTGGATTCTTGATTTCAAATAGCTTTTGTCATATCTTGCCTAGAGGAATTTGATAATCTATCATGGTAGAATGATGGTTCCTTGACAATTGCAGGTCTGATTAAAAGTTTATAGTTTAGAGGATTGTTGTTTTGGAGGAGGTTATTTTTTAATATCCATGAAATATTATCGTAGTTGCAAGAGAATGGTCTATATAATTATTTTACATTATAACATTATTTTATTGCTTCTATATGGGATAACTAGAACACTTGCGAATGGGATTATCCTCTTTAGTGAAACAATTGCATCCGGTTCTCATCCCATTGTAATTTTCTTCAAGAATAGAGTTTCTAGAATAAATTGTTGTTTATAAGATTATAATAAAGACCTTACAAAACAATGCTGGTTTACAATTCAGCGAGGCTTCTAGAATATGTATTTAGTGGATACCTTTTGGCATTTGTTTCAGTATGTTGAGCCTTTGGATGGTTGATTATTGCTGTAATGTTTCTGTTGCATTTTACTTATAATAATAGTAATCCATATTTGTTATCTCACGTTCTTGCGTTCAAGTTTATAGCCTTTTTAATATTTCCTTGCAAATTCATAATTGAAAGAGTTAAACTTACCTCCCAATGCATGCAGGAGGATGATCATGACATGGAAGTTGATACCGCAACATCTGCTACCCAAACTCCAGGAAAACACTTGGTGCCGGAGATTGAGATCTACTGCTATTTGCTTGTTGTTCTATTTCTGATTGATCAGAAAAGATACAATGAGGTTGTCCTATTCATTAATGGCTTAGATAGCGTCCATTCCATTTGAAACTATCAAACATATTGTAAAGACACTTTCCTTTGTCTTCTTTCAGGCCAAAGCTTGTTCCTCATTAGGCATTCTTCGGCTCAAAAATCTGAACCGAAGAACTGTTGATGTTCTAGCATCTAGATTGTACTTTTATTATTCGTATAGCTATGAGGTCACTGGTGATCTTGCTGAAATTCGTGGGTGAGCAATTCGCTACTGCATGAATTGTAATAGATAAATCCTCTCCTTCCTGTATGTATGTGTTTGCTTGTGAGTATTTATATATGTAATTATTTTTATTTTCCTTGGAATATGAGTGCATGTATTTTTGACAACGTTGTTCTGTTCTTATCTTAGCAACCTTCTTGCCTTGCATCGTATTGCCACATTGCGCCATGATGAACCGGGTCAGGTTTGTTTTCAGACCGCCAGGTGGTTTCTAGTGTCGGGGATTTTGAAATTCATAAATAATTTAATTGGTGATGCAGGAAACACTCTTGAACCTGTTACTTCGTAATTACCTCCATTATAACCTCTATGATCAAGCTGAGAAGCTGAGGTCTAAGGCATTACGGTTTGAAGCACACTCCAATCAGCAGGTAAGTCATTATGTTTTTTACATACTTTATTAGATCTACTGTTATGGGTTTCTCCTCGGATGAAAGAGGCTGGTCTTTAGCTTTAGGATTCTTGTGCCATACTACACTTATAATTGTGTCAGAAAGGGCCAGTTTTAATGCTTACAACTGTCATCTTTAAGTTTTGATTTGGGCGTAGAGACCTCATCTTCATTATCTGCCACATGTTATATTGTGTTTCAGTTTCCATGTGTTTGGTTTAGTAGCCAATGTGCTAGCCTTCATCATTATCTGCTTAGAATTTCTGGTAGGTGGTGACTGAAAATGGGACCACTCAAAGATGTTCATGTAAGTTATTCTCCATGCAGTTCTGTAGATATCTGTTTTACCTTGGGAAGATTCGGACAATTCAGTTGGAGTATACTGATGCAAAAGAGAGTCTACTGCAGGCAATTCGTAAAGCCCCTGTTGCAGCTCGGGGCTTTCGTATTCAATGTAACAAATGGGCTATATTAGTCCGCTTACTGTTGGGGGAAATACCAGAGAGAACAATCTTTATGCAGAAAGGATTGGAGAAGGCTTTGAGGCCTTATTTTGAGCTTACAAATGTAAGTCTAACTGTCTGTATTATATACTTAGCATTTTTTAAAGGATTATTTTAGGAAGTTGGTTATGGTTCTTAGTCAAAATGGGAAACAAATCCTATTTTTAGTTCCGATTCTCGAAGAATAGTGTATTATGTTGTTGAAATCTGCAGGCTGTACGGATTGGCGACTTGGAACTTTTTAGGGCTGTTGCGGAAAAGTTTGCTGGCACCTTCAATACGGACAGGACGAACAATCTGATTGTTCGGCTGCCGCATAATGTCATTAGGACTGGGTTACGCAACATCAGCATCTCTTATTCCCGCATCTCACTTGCTGATGTAGCTAACAAGTTGAGGTTGGACTCCACAAATCCGGTTGCAGATGCTGAAAGCATTGTAGCCAAAGCTATCCGTGATGGTGCAATCGATGCCACATTGGATCATGCAAATGGGTGGATGGTATCCAAGGAGACTGGAGACATTTATTCTACAAATGAGCCTCAAATTTCCTTTAACTCAAGGATTGCTTTTTGTCTTAACATGCACAATGAAGCAGTTCGGGCCCTGCGCTTTCCACCAAATACACATAAGGTGAAGGAAAGTGCCGAGAAGAGGAGAGAAAGACAACAGCAGGAGCAAGAACTTGCAAAGCATATTGCAGAGGAGGATGATGATGATTTCTAAGAATGTGCAATTGCATCTTATTGTTCTAGACCTGCATTCAACTTTTTTATAGTTTTGTTTCATCTTCCTAAGGCTCACCCTTTTTTTTCAAATTTCTATAAGGATTCAAGAGTAACCAAATTATTGTGATGAATATATAACGTAGATGATTGGTTGTGTCTAATTCTTTTCCCGTAAGACTTATATTATTTGCAACTGGATTCCTCAATAATGTCAGTTGTCTGTCAAATTGCACATGTTTTGGATTTGAGGCATGAACAGACGGTCTCACTATAATCAATTTAAGCTTACTTGCTGAATAGTACTGTCAACTTCAAGACGGTGCTTATATTCCCCTAATACAGGAATATACACGAGTATATGGCAATATATGAGTAATATATCATCTAATAATTTTGTGTTACTTTAGATTGGATAAGTCGGGAATATAAACTTCCAAGGAGAAAGACTAAATTGAAACCAGTACCAAGAGCTTGCAAATTCTCATTTATTTCACCGTCTTCATTATTCAATCCTCTGTAATAAATAAAGTAAGTAAGCCGTGTCTGCCATGTGCATACTGCGATTCCAATCATTTACTTTCTTTTATTGACTCCTAATAATACACCACGTCGTTCAAACTAAATACCTTATCTGTAAGGTACGTTGTGTTTTTGCATATACTTTTAATCAACCCACCAGTGAATCCGCAAGCAGTCTGTCTTTAATACGATTGTGAATTCTCATTCTTAATATATATCTTTTGTTTCTGATCCTCATCAGGCAGTGGCTGTACTCATGGCCAGTTGTGCATACCATGCATTGAATTTTGCTTCTTGTCCATGAACATGAACCACATCATTGGACTTTCTCAAGCTGTCACTGTTGCTTGACGGTGTTGTCGTCACATACCCAGTTAACATGTTTAACGCAAGTGGTAGATCTGATTCTAGGATTTTGTTTGTAACAGAAAACATTTGCTACATAGGCACTATTTATGGCAGAAGTTACCAGCAGGTACAGATAACATAACAGGGTAATAATGCATCTACATACAAACACCACAATATCCTGGTTAACCACAACTTTGGTATACAATTCCATTAACGAAAGACATAAGAAAATATTTTCAATTTCTTTGACCACTTAGTTTTAGAACTTCCCTAGATTCCAATCTCACAACTTGAAATCTCCAGAGAAAATTTTGGCATCTAGCAATGGTGTTGAATAGCGACAATTCACTTTTTTACTATAACAAGCCGATCCAAATAACAAAGTCAATTTGTTTTTGCTTGGGCTTAGAAGCCTACCGATCATGCCCATATGGATATGCCTTGTTATGTTTGCAATTTCTGTTAAAATCGAGACAGAAGGATGATTGAGATTTGTTATGACGTGTCTATGCCTCATGGAATGAGAGTGAAAATAATAATGCCAACATGGGTGATGGGTCGACCCATAATTTGTCATGTGGTCACTCAATAGAGTGAAAATGCTTGGAATCAGTGGCACTGAAGCAACGCATATGGTTTGTTCAAGTAACAGAAGATGGATCGAAACATAAACCCTTCGCCAACTAATGTCAAAACGTATCATGTGCATGAGTAATGCCAGAAAAGATAATAAGTTAAAACTACTCTGCCCATTGTATCGTTTGAGTCAAAGAGAAACCATGTGAAATTTGTATAATTTGATTTAAGCAACGTATATACATATTCTATGACACAAAATCATATTAAAGATATTTTTATCTTCAAATGACGACAACAACCTCCTTAAAACAAATCCAAAAAGGGAACAGCAGGGTCGTGGTATTTGATCCGCTCACGGCTCTTGTGTTGGGGAATTGCATGTGGGTGGGAAGGGAAGGCAAGACTGAGAGAACGTGGGAATAATTGAATGAGGTTCAGATTTCTTCAGTGTTGCAGAATAATCCAATTTAAAATTCAGATATAGTATTGTTTAAGTTCTCACTACTTGCAGTGATCACATGTGAGCTTGCTGCATTACAAAAGTCGGTCCTTTATTTAAAGAGGCTGCTGTTCTTGCTCCTTGCAACCGCCGATAGATGTAAATACATCCCCTATCCTCATCCACATCTTCCTGTAATTGTTTACTTCTTCATCCCACCTAAGAAATGGCAAAACCCGTCTTTGCATTTGCAATCTTGATTCAATTGAGCTATTTTACTATCAATATCAACGCTTTTGCGCCTTCCGGATGGACTAAAGGTCATGCCACGTTCTATGGAGGCAGCGATGCCTCGGGAACAATGGGTATGTGTTATGTAACGTTATAATATCATAACGTTGCTTTTGTTTTGCTTTTTGGTCTTCCGAAACTAAAAGCGTGTAAATATGATTGCTTGGCCACAGGAGGAGCTTGCGGGTATGGTAACTTGTATTCCACAGGCTATGGAACAAGGACAGCCGCTTTGAGCACTGCATTGTTCAATGATGGAGCTTCATGTGGACAGTGCTACAAGATCATCTGTGATTATCAATCTGACCCCAGATGGTGTATAAAAGGAGCGTCTATTACCATTACTGCAACAAACTTTTGCCCTCCTAACTTTGCTCTTCCAAACAACAATGGAGGCTGGTGCAACCCCCCTCTCCAGCATTTCGATATGGCTCAGCCAGCTTGGGAAAAGATTGGTATTTACAGAGGTGGGATCATCCCCGTTTTGTTTCAAAGGTACCAATTTTAACTATTTATCGCTCTTTTCTCTTATTTAATTTGTTCTATCTTGCTCTGCTCTGGTCTTTATTTTATTTTGTTTTTAATGTTTTGGAGTTGCAATGGAGCAGGGTTCCATGCAAGAAGCATGGTGGAGTGAGATTCACCATTAATGGGAGAGACTATTTTGAGCTTGTCATGATTAGCAATGTGGCTGGGGCTGGATCAATCAAGTCTGCATACATCAAAGGGTCCAAAACTGATTGGATGGCAATGTCAAGGAATTGGGGAGCTAACTGGCAGTCTAATGCATATCTCAATGGCCAATCACTATCATTTAAGCTCACCACTACTGATGGCGAGACACGAATATTTGCAGACGTTGTGCCATCAAGTTGGTCATTTGGGCAGAGCTTCTCTTCCAAGATACAATTCTAAGTGAAAAGTGGCTTCAGGGTTCAAGGATTGTGCTTTGAATTGGCTGAGGCGTGCTTGTTATTTCATTGAAGCAGCCCGCCAATTTTTTCTAAGATGATATGATAGTGTATCTCATTAATCGGGTGAATATGTGAGGTAGCAAGCAATCCATGAACTCAAGGCAACCTAGTCTTTTGTGATTCTGAAATATGGCAGTGATTTATCGATGCTGAATTTGTTTACTTAAAAAATCATGCTAAATAGTGGTGCACAACAATAAGAAGCTCCGTTAATTAAGGTGCAGCTTCAGCACATATAAATTTTGGTTTTTACATTATTTTACGCTTGTAATATGAATTTTCACATAATTGTTGTATCATTGAAAGGAAATAAAGCGCTCCAAAATCTTTCACATTTTATCCAGTTCTTCGTTACAAATGATTGTGTACTCGTTTAAATCTCTGAATGTATTTGAGAGTGTTTTTGACTCTTATCTTTCATTGCCGTCAAAAATATCTGTTTTACCTATTTTGTAGTGACTGACTTAATACAAATTAAAACACTTCTAAAGATCTAAGAATCATTTGGGATGTTTCTGAGAATGATTATGGTTTTGTTAAAGGATTACTATAAAACCAGAACATCTTACCAAAAAAAAAAAAAAAAAAAAAACCAAACACACAATTTGCCTACTTTTTTCCTCGGAGGAAACGAAAGAAGGATAGCCATAGCTTGTGTTTGTTACTAGTATTGAGTAAAATCTAGCCATGACCTGTGGCTTCCAGAGTGTTGTCAGTATCTAATTCAAAGCAATCTGGATGGATAAAAATAAGACTTTCTATCAAATGGGAAACCGGAGAATTCAGTTACTAGATCTTCACACCTTATAGATGTGACACTGATTCCATTGCATCAGAGTCAATTTAAAATTTTGGAAGGATTTCATTCAAGCTCATCCTCATCTAAACCTTCTGTTGGGGCCTGGTGGCCTATGAATTAGTAGTTACCCACTCCTTTTTTTAATCCCTTGAACGCTCTCCTATTGTGAGATGATTCTTTTTAATATCAAGAGTCAAGACACAGACTCAAACGCAGTGTGGTAGTTGGCCAGTCCAAAAATCATGTCTCAAGCAAACCATGACGCAGTTTATATAATATACACCTGCTATCGCAGCAATTTATATTTTCTTGATAACTAAAGCTCCAATGCCAATTGACTTACATTACATGTTTATAAAACTAATCCTACAACTCGTAAGGCTATGGGAGTGATGAGCAGAGTAATATAATTAATCTGGACCATTCGACTTACTGGTAATTTGTGACATATTGATAGCTGGTGAACTTGAGAAGTCTTAACTAAGTTTGCCTCACGCAACAAGGCCTTTATTGGTTCAACCTCATCCACCCAATATATCCCTTCACAGATTTTGGTAGGGTCGACAAATCTAGAGGGCACTTAGCTTAATTTGTAGTCAGGCCTAAAAGAAAAAATTCTGTTGCAGGAAATAATGTAAGTTTTGGTATGTCCTCAGCTCCTATAATTGAAATGTTTTTATTGCGTATTGTGACACTATTTGAAATTCCATTTCTTGATGTGAAGACTCATATATGATGGGTATTGTGATTTTATTTCACTGAAGCTCAATATGGAGATCAAGGTTAACATCCAGTTAACAAACTTTGACAAATGACTCGTCTCCTAATCGGTTTGCTTCAATTATACTGCTGATAATGTTTTCTTTGTCACCAAAAAATGAACTGAAAATGCTTTGTTCGCCTTCAAAGTCAAACTATAAGCAAATTCAATTGGGTTATAATACCACTTTTATAAAGAGGAATAACAAATTAATGTAACATAAACTGTCGTCTTATGAGCATGCTTCAATTCTACTCCACTAAAAAATGTTCTTGATCACCAAATTTGCTAACAACCATATTCTCAACAACAACTCCAAAGTCCACTCTAGCCCTCTTAGCTTTGTTATAAATACAATTCCCATTTCACGTGATTTCACAGATAATTACGTTAGTAGCACAATAAAGCTAATTAGAGAAGTCTTCAACTATGGCAGCCATGGTTGCACTCATATTTGCCCTTACCATCCTTCCAATTTCTTCTCCTGCTCGTGCACTGAACTCAAACTATTATGACAAGACATGCCCCCAGGTCGAGACCACAGTTACTAGTGCCGTCAAGAAAGCAATGATGAATGATAAAACAGTTCCAGCAGCGCTTCTTCGCATGCACTTCCATGACTGCTTTGTCAGAGTAACCATCTTACTTCTAGTTAAAAAAGATTAGTAATTCTCTTGTCTTACACATGCAGTCACGCACCAAAAAGCAACACATGTTCAACAGGCATTACATGCATAAACAGTATGAATTAGCAATTCAAAATGTGATTTACATGACATTGATTTGTTTTGTGTAAAGGGTTGCGATGCTTCTGTTTTGTTGAGCTCAAAGGGAAAGAACACAGCAGAGAAAGATGGGCCTCCTAACGTTTCATTGCATGCATTTTATGTAATTGACAACGCAAAGAAAGCAGTAGAAGCTTTGTGCCCTGGCGTGGTCTCTTGTGCTGATATCCTGGCTTTGGCTGCTCGGGATGCTGTTGCTCTGGTTAGTTATGGCCAATACGATAACAACCATTTACTTTAATATAACGACTATAACTACACCCACTCACTAGTTACTATAATTATTTACAGTTTACTTACAAGGTTCAAGTTTTGGTGAAGTAGCTTTAACTGTTACACTTACAGCACATACTATAATCTTAAATATTATTGTTCTAATCATTTAACACC
This sequence comes from Bursera cuneata, assembly GCA_026212285.1. Lineage (NCBI taxonomy): Eukaryota > Viridiplantae > Streptophyta > Magnoliopsida > Sapindales > Burseraceae > Bursera > Bursera cuneata. The sequence continues at coordinate 9,807 of JANLJB010031228.1, forward strand.
GCTCTGTATTCTAGTCTGGAGGACCCACTTGGGATGTGCCAAAAGGGAGAAAAGATGGTAGAATTTCTAAAGCTACTGATACCAGACAGTTGCCAGCTCCCACCTTCAACATTTCCCAACTTCAGCAAAGCTTCTCCCAGAGAGGTCTCTCATTGGAAGATCTCGTTGCTCTCTCAGGTAAAATTACTCTAGCCATGGTCAAGGCCTATTCAGTGATTAATTGCCAAAGTCATTAATTGTTGTGGACTGATCCACTAAACTTTATTTTTTCTACAGGAGGCCATACACTTGGCTTCTCTCACTGCTCATCCTTCAAAAACAGAATCCACGGATTCAATGCCACCCTTGACATCGATCCATCAATAAACCCATCTTTTGCAGCCAGCTTGAGAAACGTTTGCCCCCTACACAACAAGGTGAAAAGTGCAGGAGCAACATTAGATTCCTCAACGACTGCGTTTGACAATGCATACTACAAGTTACTTGTTCAGGGGAAGAGTCTGTTCTCTTCGGACCAAGCTCTACTCACTACTCCGAAGACTAAAGCATTGGTTTCCAAGTTCGCTAGCTCCAGACAATCCTTTGAGAAGGCTTTTGTACAGTCCATGATCAAGATGAGTAGCATCACTGGTGGAAAAGAGATTAGGCTCGATTGCAAAGTAGTTAATTAGGAGATTATTGTGAGCAAGCCAGTCAGGCTAGCTATCCGTCAAGAAGTATTACTGTTAAAATTTAGTTATTTGAGTGATCAAAGCATAAATGATAGTCTGTGAGTCAGAGTGTGTGCAACTTCTTCCCATTGAAGTGAATGGTAAGGGCTTAGACTAATAATGCCTTCCTAGATTGTTTAACAATTAATGCAAATTTGTCTTTCAAAGAAATATTTATAATTAACAAATAATGTTAGTCTGTTTTCATATAACTCACTTGTTAAATTGCTTTTATCAATTATCATAATCATATAATTAAAAAAATACATAAAAAGTGTAAATATTGAGAGCGATTTTAAATTTTAGTAAAATCGTAACTCTTTTTCGTTGAACTTTCAAAACAGAATAACTTAGACAGTTTGACTTATTAAATACTTATCAAATATTATTAAATATGTAGATAAATTATTCATACTTTATCAAACGCGGGATAATTTGGTTATATAATAAAAGAAAAATTAAGATTTAATTAAAGAGATATAAAAATTAAAATTTTACTAAAAATCATAATAATTCTCTAACAATTTTTTGCATTGGGCTCTCTAATATAAATGTATAATCGTTAACGCTTAAAAGTCACAATCAAAGCAGTAGCACCATAGTGCCTGCGTTTTGATGTGAAGCTGAAATCCAATGGGCCTATGGACTCTGGACTTTGACCCGGCTTTGTTGTAGATCCGCAGATCCGAATGGGACTATGAGTTACAGTCCTGCGTTAAACAGAGTATACTGAACGACTGAGAAACACGGCTCTCTTTTTTTCCTTCTTTTGGAATTTTGTACGCACTAGCAACCCTGTTTATTTTCGGTTAGATTTCGATGAACCGTACAATCAATATACAAGTACAAGCAGAAGAAAAACAAGATGATGATGAGGAGGAGTTGCGTAAGCTTCTGGTCCCTAATGTACACGATCTTCCTCTCAGCCCTCCGTCTGCCATCGAGGCCAACTTCGTTGCCTACTTTGCTCCAGGTTCTTTACTTCATTTATCAACAGCAAACTGCTTAATACAAATAATTGATTACCTAAAAACCCTAAACAAATATCAAAATTACTTTTTTTTTTCTATTAGATTTTATGAAACCAGGACATGATCAGTACGTTTACCGCCATGCGAATGGGTGAGATGTTTGTTTTAATTAAATTTCGAAATGCAAATTTAGGATTTTTATTATCTTATTTTTCGATTTTTTTTGTTATTTATCAAAAGTTTGTGCGTAATCGGATTGGCTCCTACACACGTCGCTTTTAAGGATGAAGGCGGTATCACAGCTGTTGATTTCAATGTTGGCAAGTCTGATCGGAGTGGCTTTAAGGTCACCGGGAAGCGGAAGAAGGTGTCTATTACAGTGTTCATAAATTGAATTTATAAATTACCGATTAAAATTGTGTCTTTTAGGCTGTCTGTTTATTACCAATTCTAAATGTTAATGGTAAGAAAAATTCTTATCTATTTGGGAAACCTTGTTCTACAGAATGCACAACACTTTGAATCAAACACGGCTTTATGTAAAGTTTGTACCAATAATGCATCTTATATTGTAAGGTAAAATTGCTTGTACCACTTTCTTATACTTCCTCAGGTGCTTGATTGTTTTTCCTTCTCTTATTTGAAGCTAAAAATTCTAGTGGCTTTTTGCAGGTGTTGTGTTAAAGGATCACTTTTGGAAGTGAATGATAGATTAATTGAACGGCCAGGATTGCTTAATACATCGGTTAGCATAACATATGAGTACTAGTTCTTAAATTAGATTATGCAAAAATTGTGCGTGTGGGGATTGTATTATTTAGTGATTGCAGCATTCTCTGCCACTTGTTTTTTTCAAATTCCTCATTTTCCTCATATTACATAGTTGTTAATAAGCCATCTTTTCTTTTTGATATTTCCCTTTTCGTATGATCCGGTCCTTGGCCACAATTTTTTTTTTTTTCCGTTTCCACATGCTTGTCATAGTTATTTGGAGCATACTATTTTGCTATCAAGCATGGTAGAATAGGCATTTAAATTTTAATGGGAAGAGGCAACCAATCTGTGGATTGGACAATTGAATACAACACATCTTCTTATCTATTTCAATGCATGCTACCAAACCTGGCCTTGAATTTAATAAGGTGAAGTAACTGATCTTTTGTTCGAAAAGAGGACTATTAAAGTTGTGGTGGTGGAAAAAGTCTTGGTTAATTGAAATTGCTGTAGTTTGAAAGAGCAAAGTTTGTCTATATGGTGATAACTTTCATCCTTCTGCCATTGAGAGAAGAGAGTTATAACTGACATTTAATTGATGTCTATATCACAAATTGGAAATGCCACTGTTGACCTGGTTGACTTTTGATTTGCAGTTGCAGTCCATTAGTAGAATAGCTTTTAACTCCATGCTTTACTTTGGTCGGAATGTGAGAACCGATTAGCTTCATAGGAGTTCTTTCAATACCTAAAATTCTCAATTCTTTGATCACACCTTAGCAATGTGATTTAGATTTATGCTTCCTATACGTTTCAATTGTATTGAAGAGATACGTATTTACATATCCATGTATTAGGATGCACTAGTTTTCCCCGATTCCCATTCATTCGTCTGTGAATTTCTTGACTAAATTTCAGGCAGATAGAGAAGGATACATAGCAATCATCATGCCAAAACCAGCAGACTGGCTTAAAGTCAAGAGTTCACTATTGAGCATTGAAGAATACAAGAAAATGAGAGAAGCATGCTAAAATATTTGAAGGGTTAGATTCATTTGGGGTCTTGAAGAGAACAAGACGTTCGTCCTCACAAATTGTGTGCATTTTTTCGATCCCCTATCATCAGTTCTCTCATAGGCCATCCTGGTCTACCTAGCAACTTATGGAATGCTCGATGTGCTGACATTGTTACAATTTTTATCTCATTGGGGAGGTTGCATTTCAGTGTACCTTTAGTAGATTATGTTGAATGATTTGGTCAAATTTTTGTTTTTCCTGTTATTATTAAATAGCATGGTTGAAGTGACTTAGTCCTTTAATCTTATTTACTTACTAAAAAAAAAAAAAATCTACGTTGCTTTTTAGATGAAAGAAAATATCCTGTTTGTTGTTATCTTTGGTTTGGATCCACTTGCTCATTAACAGCGGTAGGTACACTGATAATAGTTCAGGTTCAGGGCTGACTGGGGTTTCGACCTCTGAAATTTTGTTCTCCTAATGTGGCCTTCGTGCCTAAGATACGTCATAATAATTATAATCTATCTGAAATGCTTTTCTCTTTTGGTTTTCCTCTAAGTAATGGTGCGAATTGCAACATCAGCCCAAGACGTATGCAAACTTCGTGTCAATAAGATGTGGCAATTGACCATGACACTAGTGTCCAAAATGGTACTACTAAATTCTGGTTTTAAGCATCTAATGGACTGACTGAATGTCAAAATCTGGTTTCGATTATCCATCAGGACGTGTTGTAGGTGCTTAATAAGATAGGCAATCACAATCGGTTGTCCAAAAGGATAGAGAGGAGGCAGACAGCAGACGAGAAAAATATACAAGGAAAGGATACATAATCAGTCAGTAAGCTCGATCAGTGAACCTCAAAAGTTAAAACTGTACATCAATATAAGAAGAAGACAATAAGATGCAGAAATATTAAATTAATAATAGGAAAAGATACATAATGTGGTTCGAATCCGATTCTATTTATGTCTTCAAAAAGAAAGGATGCAGAATGCAATATGTACCATAACTTGACAGACAATTATTGGCCAAGAATCAATTACAGAAGAGATAAAGCTACCAAAGGATGGACAAGAAGTAGCGGATAGATCCGTGTTTGAATAGCTAGTCTGACGCTAAATATATCCCATCTCTTGTAAAGAATTAAATCTCAAGCTCGTTTAACATCTTTAGAGAAACTCTCACCAAGATCAGTATATATGTTATGTTGAGACGCCATAATCTCTTGTAGAACAAGCCTTCTGGATCTGTTTATGGTGAGGAAACACAAGTAAATATGTTCTTCAAGCTCGTTTAACTGATCCACGAATCTAGACTCATGGATATGTAACTCCTTTACAGCCTCCTTTACTATTTCAGATTTTCCAATCCTGACACACATATTAGCAACTGCTTTGCAGTGTTCTACCTCGTCGTGTAATCTCTGCGCCATCCGACTCATCGTGTTGAAATCGTTGATCGATATGTAAACCCCTTTTGCCGCAACATCAAGCTGCGCAACAAGTCTTTCAAGCAAGCTTGTCTTGAACCCTCGATGAGCCAACCGGATTCTCCTCTTGATTAAAATTATGCACCAAGCCATTAGCCCAGGTGCTGCCAAAATCCCAATCATGCTATGGAGAAGACAGACCAAGATCAGAATTATCAGTGAACTATGAAAAATTACAAGACTAAACGCCCCTACCCTCTTGGAGAGTTTATTGAATTTTGCTCGCTTTCGAATCTTCTTGCCTTTTAGTGTCAAACTACTGAACAGCAACTCGTTGCTATGATGATTATCACGGAACTGCACTTGGCTGATGATGGAAAATGGGTTCTTGAGCGATGCAAATGCAGCAAGATGCCTGAAGATAGCTGGGCAATCATTCACCTTTTTGCTAAGCTTAATCACCCTTTGGATTTTCTGATAATTAGAACGTGTTTGATGGACGCTTCGGAGTAGTAAATCACAGATATTATACGTTTGTAAGCTGGCTTCAAAGTAATCGATGAGAAGGTGATCGAACTGCGAGGTCTCTATCATATTCATTAAGTTTTCTTGCTGCGGTTCCAGCAAATATTCCGAGAGATGTACATAGAAAGAAAGAGAAGACGATGAGGGAAGTCTATCAAAGCTTGTTCTTCCCAGCTGGCCCTGAACTTTGCTCCACATTTCGACGTAAGACTTTGTTCTGAAAGCCATCGTGTATTCTTCGTTGACGTTTAACTTGCTGCTCAAGCTACAGGCATTTTCCTCCGATTGGCCTGAGACCACAAAAAAAAAAAAAAAACATATAAATCCAAAGAACTACTCAATGTTTACCCGATTAATTAGTGTGAAGAAAGCTACGCAAATGCATAACCACATAAGAGTGCAAAACTCAAAACGCTTCTGCATATTATGCTCCGAATTATTTACACATATTAATTATACACCTGAAAATTTTCTATATAATTATGATATTATGATTGGAAATTAATCATTAAAATCCTTCAAATTAACTTCTAAAGTCTGTCCTAGTTCTAGAGTTAAATCCTTCGAATGAACTTCTAAAATCTGTCCGATGTTTAGAGTTAACCATTAAAGATCTTGCTCAAAATTCAGAAAATTAAGCCATGAAAAAAGTACTCAGAAGAAGATATAGAAAGACGAGAAGCTAACTCACCTGGTCTCTTAAACAGAGATTTGAACTTGGCCCATGAAGCTTTACTCATCCTAGATTACGTAAATTGGAATAACTGATAGCTCAATCTTTGTCTTGAAACATATTAATTAGAAAGGAGCAGGTTACTTGCGTATGTTGTATATATAGAGACTTGATCTCTAGCTTGAAGAGAAGTTAATAAGAAATTATGGAGAAGAAAAACGGCCAGTTGGCAGTTATCACCGCCTCAATTTTTGTTATAGCTTTCGTCACACGATAGCCTCCCTTACGCGGTGTGTTCTTCTACGTGTAATGCCTCGAGACGAGACCAGGTTTCTAGTAGAAACACTGTATAAACATGGCTGATGAATTGAGTGTTGAAGTTTCTCACACCCTAACTTTCTTTTACCATATTTGGTATTCTAAAGCTTGACTGCGAGTTTCACAAACGTGGTGTGAGTGACCGTGTGAGTTATTATTTAAGATAAGCTCAATCTTGAAGATGGAATATCGTTTAATACATGTATGTGATTTTGAGAATAGAAATTCTACCGAATGGCATACAATAATGATTGCTTTCTGATCCAAAATTAGCCTTATACAGCATGATACTTTGCTTTCACTCTTTGATTTCCAGCTTACAACACGGTTGAGATTTTAGCTGGGTTGGCCATGTACGTGTATATTCACTATTGGAGGGTCCTACACTCTTCTTCATACCATTTTAAAAATAAAAAATCAGGAATGGATATTGAAAATCATCTTAATATGCCTATCATTAATTGACGATGCGCAATGTGAAATCGTAAGATTTTTTTCGTTCGTTGATCAGAATTTAATTCCCAATTTAAATCTCCACCATCATTTTGAACTTCTTCGAGGTGTTCTAATAAGCATAAAAAAAAAATATTCAAAACACATAATCCAACAATATAATATGTGGTTGTTATTTCATAAATTATCAATTGATGTTTAAGGTATAGTAATTAGTTTAAGGTTTTTAGATTTTACCTCAAGGTTTTGTATTGAGTTATCACTTTCTTTTAACATCATTCTTAAGTTACAAAATAAAAAAGTTTGTAAAAGGTAAAATAGAGACAACACTTTCTCCTTCCTTTTACTGTTTATACACTACCAACCCATAAAGTGTTGTTATATAGTCACCCATACCCTTGGAATTGCTTACAAGTTACACCAAATAAATAAGCGTGGATTGTTATCAACTTTGGCCTTATTAAGATCACACCATACAGAAGCATGCATAATAGAAACAAACAAGAAGAGAATGAGGAATCCCAAAGCCAAGAAGCTTTTACAGCTTTAATTTAAAGACTGGATGACTTGCCAGCAATGTCGATTACAAAGCGGTACCTAACATCATTTCTTGCAAGGCGATCAAGGGCTTCATTGATTTGATGTGGTTCGACGACCTCAACGTTGCATGTAATGTTGTGCTTGCCACAAACATCCATCATCTCCTGTGTCTCTTTGATTCCTCCTATCATGCTACCCTTCACAGCTCTCTTCCCTGAGAAATTTACGTGAACGCTCTTGCTTAATCAATCATCATTCTTAGTCAGCTGTGCAAATTAACCTCAACAAATCAGAAGGTTTGAATATTGATGGTAATTTACCGAATATCAAGGGGAAGGAAGGAAGATCAATCGGCTTGTCTGGTGCACCCACGAGCACTAATGTTCCATTCACCTTGAGTAATTCCAGGACTGGCCCGAGTGAGTGCTTAGCTGACACTGTATCCAAGATGAAATCCAGTGTTCTCTTGCCTGCCTGCTCGTGACCATGTAAACAGTTTCATCTTAGAGTGTACGATATCTATGTATTTGTTTATTTAGTGGGTTTTGCAGCAAACCTTCATTTGCTTAGCGTCAGTGCTGATAATGAAGTCATCTGCACCCAGAAGCTCTTTAGCCTCTTTTTCTTTGGACGGAGATGTGCTGATGACGGTTACGTGATGACCAAATACTTTGCCAAATTTGATAGCCAAATGTCCCAGACCCCCTAGACCGACTATCCCTACCTTTTTCCCTGGTGACTCCAGCAAATTGTTGTCTTTCATGGGCGTGAACACCGTTATTCCCGCGCACAAGAGCGGAGCTGCTGCAGCCATGGACAGGTTCTCCGGTACGTGCACCACATACCTTTTATATCAAAGGCCAACCAGAACATCAAATATATATATATATATACCAAAATTAAATTTTACAAATTCTCTTTATTATAAACCTTCTTTAAAAGTTTGTAAATAATAGCGCCGTTTAATGTTAGTTTATATAGGCTTCCGACCTATTAAAAACCCTAATGCAATTCACGCGCATCATTCAAAATAGAGAATAAGATTTTATCTGCAATTAAACACGTGTTTGTTTTCTCTCCATACTATATGTATCAGACTTTAAATATTCGTTCAAGACTCGTAACTGACAAACCCATCATAACCATCATTAAATAATCACCTAATTAATTAGTTTGTTAGGTAAATGTTAATCTTCAAAAATTAATTTGTGGGGTCACTGAGTCAGTTTTTGCCGGATCTCCATCCATTCGGTGGTCTAGAATTAAAATTTCTTTTTTCAAGAAGATATTTATTAATTGTGGTCCACCAAAACCAATTGATATTTATTAAGAAAAGTTTCCTGGGGAAGGGAAACCCCTTGAATGGCTAAAAGAAGAGCTCGAATATTTATTTCGTAGTTTGTCAAAATAATGGAGGTTGCTTTATTGTCCACTTAATTTCCTCTTAGAAAATAATTTTTTACCATGAAATAATTAAGTTTTGAGCAGGATGAAGCTGGTTAATTACCTGTGATCTGCAACCAACATTTCAGAGTAGCCACCGTAAGTGATACTACCATCCCAGAAGATGCCATTGTAGGTGAACTGAACTTGGTCGCAGTAGTTTTCTTGGGAGTCTTTGCAGAAATCACATTCCAAACACGTCGCTGCCAAGCATCCAACTCCCACCCTATCTCCTTCCTTGAAATTCTTTACATTGCTTCCAACCTTTGTGATCACCCCGGTAATTTCATGTCTGCAAGTATACACACACATACATATATATACATGTAACATTACACAACAGTGTTACAGTTAAGTAATATGTATGCATGCATGCGTAACTGAGAGAGAGGCAAAGAAGGAACGGAGTTGGTAGTACCCGGGAACGACAGGATACATGGTGATTCCCCAGTCATTTCTCACATGGTGCAGATCAGTGTGGCAGATCCCACAGTAGATGACTTTTATTGTCACATCGTTGATGCCGTTCTCTCTGGTTATCAGTTCATTTGTTGCAAACAAAAAAGATTGTGAATGAACTGATGATATTTCGACGACTACACCAAAGCTGTGAAAAAGCTAGTAAGATGTTATACCTTCGCTTGAAGATGTAAGGGGTGATCTTGCCTGAGGCATCGTGAGCTGCCCACCCGGAAACTGTCTGTGTGTGGTTTGGAGTTGTTTGAGCCATTAAATTTTATTAGATATTTGAGAGAGAGAACAAAGTTGGGTTGGGTTTCAAGTGAGACTGATGAGTGATATTGAAAGTCACCTCTCCCTCTGTTTTATATTAGTTTATGGAATAAGAGTGGACTCCGTGACCCCATTTTTTTTTTTGGGTAAATACACGAACACCTACAAGATTTAGTCTAAATACAAACTCATCTTTATTATTCATAAAGTAATATGGACACCCTTAGAATTAAAAAATATGGGATCTTGACACATAAAAATTAGGGTATTAATGTTACTTAAAATATCAAAATAGGGGTCTTTATATTACTTTATGAATAACAAGGGTAAATATGTTACTTAGACTAAATATTGGGAGTGTCTATGTATTTACCCTCATTTTTTTCCTATAGCTCTATGTCCTAAGCCCAAAATCATTTTGCTAAGCCCGATATGTTTAAGCAAATGTATATTGGGCCTGTTTACCAACTTAGGCCTTAATAAAATAACCTAAATTGAGCGGGGCCCAACTTAAAATTAGCATATGGTTTCTTTGTGTGCAAAAGGCCAGGATGACGAGGGCCATGTTTGGTACAGTGTACTACGACCCAGATCTGAACCATAAAATAAAATTGAGACCCAGATCCATGTTAAACCTATTAATCCAATACTAAACCGTCTCATTTATATACGGATAACCCACCCTCTCAATGATAGTGCATCTCATTTATATACGGACTACCCACTCTTCAATCAATATAAATTAATATAATATAATATATTTCTTTTTTTATTTTTTTAATAAATTTTATTAATAGAGCATTAGAGTTGGAGAAAAATGGAAGCGTGGTGGTGGTTTTGAGATTTCTTTTTTATTTTTATACAAATTTTTAACAATCTTTTAATTGTTGGATCAAAATATCTAGGTAATTGAGATTTAATATTTTATTATATCATTTTTCAACTTACATGAATATACAAATTAAATTTAATCTAAAAAGTATGAGTTGGGTTTGTTAGATCCAAACGTATACTCAATTTGTGACCTTATTAATATAGCTAAAATTACCCATTATGGTTTGGAAATTTTATTTTTGTTAACATGACCCTTAACCAAATCTTTGTGATTTTAACCTAACCAAACAATATAGGGCGCCATAATAATCTCTATTATCTAAGAAATTATTCTGAAATTAATCTTTTATGTATTTGAGTTTTGAGTTTGGATAAACTTCTATCCAACTGGATAAAATAGACTGTAAAAAAAAAAAAAAAACACACCCTAATCACAATATCATAATGAGATTTTAATTTTCAGAAAATAGAAATCTTCTACATAACACATTAAAAGGAATTACTTTTGTTTTACAAAAATAAAAATAAAAATTGTGTTGGGTGTTTCTGAAGCTTGTTATAATTATCCTTTGGTCCGCAGTCCTGGCTAATCCAAATTGAGTTACGTGCAAATAAACATAACGAAAAATTTTCACAATTTCAATTCACCTCCGTCTCTTTTATCTGATGATACTCCTCCCCCAATTGCGTCGTGTGTTACGTCCATTCATTTACGGTATAATCTCAATTATATCCTCAACTTTACACAAAACTTCAAAAGCTTCCTTTCAACATCATAATTGTTAAACAACATAAGTATAATTATATTGCCTGAAAAGGAATTTAACGGATTATGCCACAGAAATGGCTTTTCGATCATTTTTCAATTTTTTTTTGTAACTATAATTAAAATATGATTTGTATAATTTATTTTTAATTTGCGTATTAAAATCTATGTTTACTTGTGTATTTTAATTAATTTATTTTAAAAAAATATATATTTATTCTTTTTATACAGTGTTATACATATTTATAAAATAAATAAACCAATAAATAATTTGATGACTATCTTTAAGGAATTTGGAAATAAAGAAAATTAAGGGGCAAAGTTTATAAATAAATCGGAAAGGTAAGGGTATTGTAGTAATTTAAAAGTTTACGAGACAAAACCTGCAGCTTCCTAGTTGCTGAAAACAAAGAGAAGAGAAGAACACACAGAGAGGAGAAAAAAAAAGGGGAGATTTGGTTTGTAGTCTACGGCGGTTGACGGCAATTTTCTCACCACGTATTGGATCCTTTTGCGTTCATACATTTTTGCATAATCAAACCCTAATATTCCGTTTGCTTTATTTTAGGTGGTTAATTAATAATATATTAATTAACCAATTAAAAAATTATTTTTTATTAATGTGTTCTGTTATACTGATTAAAATCTTGAGATTTTGTTTTTAACAACAAAACCCTAATTTGGATGGCTATGACGGCTGATTCCACTTCCAATCACCACTCTCCACGTGGCTCTGGATTCTCCGGAGACGGTCTATCTAGCCCTCAATTGAGGGGAAAGAATTTGCCGTCGCCGTGGGCTCAGGTAGTTCGAGGCGAGTCGGAGTCAGTTTTGGCGGCCTCTCACCAGTCTCAATCATCATCATCGTCACCGCCGACTTCTCTATCTGAGCCAAGCGATAACAACTTCTCCTCCTCTTCGAAGGTGGCTTCAGCCTCTTCTTCTCCGCCGCCAGATAATTCGCCGCCGGATGATTATATGGAAGCTGAGAGCTCGGATGCTAATAACGGCAATGCGGCTCCGCCAAAGAAGCCGGCCTGGAACAAACCATCAGCGAACGGCGTCGTCGAGAGTAGCTCTTCTGTAATGGGAGCTCTTTGGCCTGCTTTATCTGAATCCACCAAGCCTTCGCCGAAACCATCGTTAGTTGACTCTTCTTCCTCTAAGACCGATGGATCAGTCTCCACCAGTCAGGTTTGATTTAGATATTTAAAAAAAAAAAAAAGATAACTCGTATCTGGAATTATTGTTTTTGTTTCTTAATGTGGGAACTTACCTAATTAGGGTTTCTTGTTCTAGTAATCAGCTACGGTGAAATTGAATTTCTTTTTGAAACTAAAGCAGTATTTGAAAATAATTTCTTATGTTGATTGTTGATGGTCGATTGTTGATTGTTTCTACATGAATGATCTTGTATTTATTTATGATAGGCACCTGTAATCGCACATTTACCTCAGAAGCTCTCTAGTGCTAACGCAAACCCTAATTCCAACCCAAACCGTACAATGCCTGCTCGACAAAGGAAGCAGCGTGGTAATAATGCCAGTAGCTCTGGGAGTGGCTCTGCGCAGACTAGTTTCACTCGGCCTCCTCAGCCACCACCGCCACCACCATTCCCTGTATTAATGCCTCCAAATAATTTTGGTAATTTAGTGCCTGCAATGGCAGATCCTTCTCCAAGAGAACCTGTGTACAGAGGCAACAACTGGGAACCCAGACCAGTTGGAGGATATGTGTCTCAGTCACATCCTGTGAGTGATCACCGCAATTCTTCACGGAGGGGTAACTATGGACCTCGTGGAGATGGTAATTATCATAACAATTTTGGGGGAAGGCGTGATCAGGACCGTGGAAGTTATGCAAATGCCAGAGATGTTCAAGTGCAGCCACAGAGAGGTCACCCGAGGGGCTTTGTAAGACCTCCACCGCCCAATGCAGCCACATTTGTGCCACCTCAAACTATGAGACCTTTTGCGAACCCCATGGGCTTTCCTGGTATGTTTATTTCTAAGAAACCTTTGGATTGGTTTTTATGATGTTAATATTGAAACCTAACGTGTTTATTCTCTCAGAGTTCATATATATCCCTCCAATGCCCATGGAGCCCTTCAGGGGTGTGCCAGCCATGCCTTTCATGACTCCTGCACCGCATGCTGCATTGCTTATGCCTGTCGAACCTCTTCATGCTTTGTTACTCAATCAGATTGATTATTATTTCAGGTATTTTGATATTGTTTGTTGTCTCCTAGTGGCCTTTGGTCAGGTTTAGTGTAAGAGTTCCACTCTTCTCATCTTCTGTGATATGTTGAAAATTTAACTTTCAGCACCCATTCTTTTTCTCTTGCAGTGATGCTAACTTGGTAAAAGATGAATTTTTGAAGTCTAAGATGGATGATCAGGGATTTGTTCCTCTCACATTAATTGCAAGCTTTCCACGAGTAAGTTATTTGATGTCAAATAAGACAATTGGGTGTGTCATTTTGATCTGTCTTGCAACTTAAATAACAACCTTTTCTGTTTTTTCTATGACTTTGCTTTGTATATGTCAAATTGGTTCTGATGTCCCAAGTAGATGTAAAATATAACATCTTTTAATCAGTTAGATTCTCTTATATGCTTTTTGTTTGCTCTAAAGCTTGCTGTGGAGTCAGGTTTTTGTGTAATCAAATTTTAGGTTGTTTCGTGGATTTTCATCTCCTGATAAGTTTTTATTGCTTGGAATTGTTGAAGTTGGCCGTTATAGGATTCTTATTAAATATTGTTTTAAAACCGATCTAATCTGCTTCTCCTTTATAATTGTCTTCTTTCATGGGTTCTAGAAGCTCAAGGTATGTTTCATGGGAATAATTTTCTCACAGGATTGCTGCATTTGCTGCTGCTTCTTTTTTCTTCCTTAATTTTTGTCATCCTTGTGCTGGTGTGCTAGAAGGATTGAGAGGATGATTGTTTGCTTGTAATTGCCTTCTGCATTACTTTGACCACAACTGCATTGTTGTTTGACATTTAGGGCATTGGTATAAATGAAATGGAGGTACAAAGACAGCCAAAGTTATTGGTATAAGGTTCTTCATTGTAGATGGTTGGTGGAGCTTTGGGCTTTAGTGTTTTAGGTTGAAACATTGAGGCAAGTGTATAGTGAAATGAAGGATCAAGGGAAGTTGGAAGACAACTAAGTTTAACAACAAACACTCTTATTTTAGAAATATTAATAAAGCTCCTGAAGATTACCAAATACTGTTTAATAGTTATTTCTGACATTTACAAGTTCCAGGATGACATAGCCAAACAGGCTCTACCTGACTGTAAGCAGTTCCTTTTCACAAAATGCTTCTTCTCTTATTGCTCTTTTTTAATGTTTTATGGACCCTATCCTTTTTAAGTTCCAAGATTGGGTTTCAAGGTGTGATAACTTCTACATAGCAGTATTTTTTGGTTGCCGTTGCAGTCAAGGGGATCACTGCAGGGTGTGTGTGTGTGCGCGTGTGTGTATATATATGTATATATAGAAAGAGTTTGAGATGATGGCATGAATACTGCACTCTCTTCCACCTTTGCCCCTTATAATCTCTTTTGCTAATTTAGAATGATATCAATTCTCGTTTGAGATGTTTACACAGTTTAGGCATTTTGGAAGCCATTTAATGTGGACTTTTTGTTGCATAGAACTTTTTCCATCCTGTTGTCCTCATGGATATGTATCTAGTTCTTATCAAAGGTTTTTGGTGCTTTTTAGCCTTTCACCATCTTCTGCACATCTGGATTTAACATCTTTTCATTCATTTCATTAGAGATCTATAATACACTATTTTTCATCAAAATAATCTTTAATGCTACACCAGGGACATGACCATCAATTGGTAAAAAGTTGTGTACTTGTTCATATGACCAACTCATTCTTGGCTTCCTTTCCCAACTTGGGGTTGGTCATGTATGGAGCCTAGGGCTTAAAGTTGGAAGCAAATTTTGGGGTGCAAGGGTAACACATCAGCTAAAAAACGTTTGATAGTAAGCTTCTAAGATGATTTGAGTTACTAGCTCTTGCAAGGCTTATGGAATAAATTGATAACTAGTCCTTTATTTCTATGCAGCATTTGAGAATTGCATTTTTTTTTTTTTTATGGCATCAAGTTATTAAAGAAAATATTATACTTGAACATTTTCAGTTTCCCGATAAGGAGCTCAAAACTGCACTTTTGTGTCTCTAATTTTATTTTTTTGAATTAAATTAATCAGGAATCTCTTAAAAGTTAACTTTATATCCTTGGTTTTTGTAAATTTGAATTCCAACAATTCGGATCACGTTGATTCAATTCCTTATTTCCTTTTCATATTCTTCTCATTTTCAATATTGGTTGTTGGTAGAACATTTTATTCTGCTTTTGGTAATGATTAATTAAAGTGGTCTTCTTGATTTCGTTGAAGACACTGTATATTGGCTGTACCAGTGTCTGGTAATTGCTGAAATGTGTTTGTCTTGCTATGTGAGTTACTAATTTTGGGATGAAAATAGCTATAATTTCTGATTCATAACTTTTTCCTAAAGTTGGATTAGCACATACTGCTAAAAATACCATGTAAATATACATCTGATTAAAAATATCAGCTAGCAAAAGATGTAGTAAAGAAATTAATTATTTTTTTTTCATTAATGTGTGGAACATGATATATCTATTGAACACATTTTTTTTTTTTTAATTTGAGGGAAGTAATTCGGATTGTGGCTCACCTGCAAGATCACTAAAATGAGTGAATATATTTCTAGATGAAACAATTTGGTCTCTGTTTCATTTAATATGTGAGGAATGTCTCATTTGTCTGGCTAATTGTATTTCTAGTCGGCATAGGCTTTTGTTATTACATTTAAATTAAATTCCTTTAATAGTTTATCTTGTATTTTTTTAGTATTACTACTAGATGCTCTTGCACAGATCAGGTTTGCTACATCGTTCTGTTTTTGCAGGTTAAGAATTTGACAAATAACATTCAGATGATATTGGATTCCTTGAGAAACTCAACTGTTGTGGAAGTACAGGTAAGTTACCTGTATTTGGCAAATACATCAATCTTATTAATTATTCTCTTCTTTCAATATGGGGTACAATTTACCATGGTAGGAAATTGGCAACTTGTCGCCCAATGAGAGTATTGTTTTTGTCTGGTTGGTCTCACTTTAATAGTCTTTTGCTGCAGGATGACAAGGTGAGGAGGCGTAATGAGTGGATGAAATGGATACCTACTTCCAGTCGGGTTCGCACTGAACCAGGTTTACCATCTCCTGGTGGATCAAGTTATGACGTGCTGGCAACTTCATTTAAGAAGATGACTGTGGAGGGAGATATGGCCAACCCTCACTCTCAGGATGCTCCAGGAAGACATTCATCTGAGTTGACTGTCCAGTCACAACTCCCCAATGGTGAGGGTACTGAAGATTCATTTTCAAACGAGAATTGATTAAATCTAAGCCATAAACTACTAAAGCGCATCCTTGATAGTGCATGTTTTTGGAGGGAAGGGGGCTGCTGCTGTGAAAGGTGTAGGGACACCTTTTCTTTTCTCTGTCACTTTTCTCAATTTTTGGCAGTACTTTGATGAGGCAAGTAGAGGAAAAACGAAATAAGAATACATATAAATTATTTTTGGAAGATAAAAGAAAGAGAAGAAAGTGCGACAAGAAGAGCTTAAGGTGAATTATGAGGCTATTGGGTTGTATAGTTTGATATTTGTGGATGGGTGTGTTCTCTTTTGTTGATTTACGGCATCCAGGGGAGAGTCTCAAAAATTTTTTTTTTTTTTTTTTAATTTTATTATTATATATCTTTTCAGCGTGTTTTATTAAATATTTAGGGCCATAAAAAAACGCTCCAGTTATGGGAGGAAAGGATTTGAATTACTTTGCATTTTGGTTTATGGTCTGATATTGGTTGATTTTCTCCTATTTGTGGTTCCTAGTCATCATAATTTTTTGTTTTCGGTTAATTTGTTTTTCTTTTTTCCTTATCTTTGCCGTCTTTTATCTCATCACATAAATAATTAAATTTCTTATGAATACCTGGATATAAATTTTTCATGAGTAACTCTACACATAATTAAATTTCTTATGAATACCCGGATGTAATAAAATTTTTTATTTATGCTGTTTGTGGATTGGAGGTTGTATCCACGTGTCAAAACTTTGATTGGCAATGTTGGTGGCTCTTTAGTAGTTGCTTAAGCAATCATCACATCACATTGGATCGATCAGTGTATAAGAATAAGATTCATCTATCTGATCGTGGAAATGAAATCTTTGTAACTTCTGATTATCTTTCACATATTCCCCAACCGTGAAAATGAAATTCTTATTAGCTTCTAGTTATCTTTCATAGCTTGGTGGCGTTGAGGGAGAGGAATGAGTAGGGGACGGATGGAAACATTGATTTTGATTGAGAAAAGATGGCAAGCGTGCCGCATGGCTTGTATATCTGGTTGTCAGTCTTGTTTGGTTGGGGACCCGTGGCTAGGGGCTTGAAGAAATCAGGATGGGTGACACCTATCACTTATGGTTCCAAGAATGGTTCAGAACTACAGTGTCGATTCAAGAGAAGATGTTAGTACTTGTTACTATTATAATCTGTTGGTAGTGGGAGGTGAAATGAGTGAAGATCAGGTACGGTGTAAATTTATCAGAGATGAAAGCTGTCTGCATCAACATCAATTGACAACACTGTCTGACCCGCATACTTGATGACTACTCGAGAAAATTGCAGTTGGATTTCTCGGAAGTTTCGCGCTCGGGCAGAGAGTGGTAGGAGAGTAGCAACCTGTAAAGAGCTGATCGGTGTCGTGGCTAGCGGTAGCCAGTAGCCATACTTGATACTTGCTTTACCATTAGCAACAGTAAATCACGTATGCACTTGCAGTCGAATGGAGTAAACCAAACCAGGGCTACTTTTGCTTTTGATTTTTCGTGGATCAACGATATCATGGTAAAATTTGACTAACCAAATCCAACTAGAAGGCCACTGCTTTTCAGGACATTATAGTAATTTGACCAGAATGTATATTATACTCGGTTGTTTATAATAGTCTCATGGAACAGGAAACGTTGGACTTCTTTTAGATTCTAATAATTAAACCAGGATTCAAATTGGTGGATTTCTTTTGCAATTCATGGGTGACCATATATGTTTGGCTGTGTGGTGGCAAAAAAGAGTTATACATATAAACTCCTCAAAAGTAAAACTGAGTGCAGGATTTTAAGAAATGACCACGACAGCCAGTAGGCTTAAGACAACTCGAAGTTGCAACAATCGAACTACTTGGTTTTTATAACCGTGACAGTGGGTTCGATTCTTGCCACTCCAAGTAGCCACATCCATTTTTATATCAATGCACCAGTTATGGAAATGGCACATTGAAGCTGCCACTCATTTTCCCGTCCAAGTCATTACAGGGTTTAAAAATTTCCTTAAATGGGCAGTGTAAAACTACTGAACAAATGGAGAATGATTGATCTTCAAACTCTTAAAAGTAAAAGTTTCATCACTAGAGTAATGAGGAGGAATCTCATCGAGTGCAATGGCTATAGCTTGCAGTCAGAAAAGCAGAGGCCACTCCTATTAAGATGACAACTGTGCGCTTATCATTCTGTTTTTCTTACATTTCGTCTCTCTGGACTCTGCCCCATTATCAGATGCAAGGACGATGCAAAGACCAATCAGTCTGCTCTCTTCTCTCTTTGTAATAAGATATTATCAAGGCAACATTGAACAGCCGTGGTTCTGTGATCTATAGCTTCTTTCTTATTGATTTACGTATTTATTTACTTATTTTTTAAAAAGTTATATATTCTGAAAAGAAGATAAGAAATTATGCGTGGTTTCCTTTAGCTACGAATATGCACCATTAGAGCACAGATCCAGATCAAGATCATTTTTTAGCATATACAATAGAATATGCATCGATGTTGTTACTTGCTAGATTAAAAAAAGTATTGCAGAGTAACATTTAGAACCTTCCCAGAGACGTAGCAGAAAAAAGTAAGCCATATATATATATATAGGAAGAGGATATTTCCATTGTCCACCTTTAGAAGCCAAAGCACAACCTCCCTATATATATATATATATATATATATATATATATATATATATATNTTTCCATTGTCCACCTTTAGAAGCCAAAGCACAACCTCCCTATATATATATATATATATATATATATATATGGAAGTTCATTTGGGATACAGGGAAACGTGTTGTTATCAGGATTTCGAAGTTCATTTATTACAACACGGCCAACCAAACCATTTGCGAACTTACAAAATGACATGTTAGATAGATCTGTTAGAAATTAGGAGTTTCATATATAGATTTGTGTCAATTGAGGATTACACAGCAAATTCATGAACCAATCTCCTAGTTTATTGCTTAATGGTATAACCTGGCAAACACATTGGAACCATAAAATATCACCATTGTGCTCAACATTAGCTTTCAACCATCTAGTTTTAGAATTATTTTAACTATATACAAGGACAAGGCTAGGGAGTAGGGAGTAGGCGGTAGGAACTGTATTTGTTTTTTTATTGATCAGAAGAAAGAAGAGTACTTGAGATAAGCCATAAGATAAGAGAATGAGATCACTCCACCATGGCCTAGTTGATCTCGGGAGACTTCAAATTTGCTATGTCATCAAAAGAAGTGTCTCAAATGCAATGTGAGTCAACAAAAGGTGTTCATATCAATTTTCTGGTTTATTTTATAATCTAACCTCATTTTTTTAGAGATAACAAATACTTAGTACAATAATATTATATACATATGCCATACATAGAAGAATAGGCATCTCTCTTTCCAATCCCATCCCGTCTCATCTCTCCTCTTTCTTTCTCTCTCACTTTCTCACTATGAACCATGTGGTCTTCCTCAGGTAGAGACAACAATAATAACGGCAACAGATTGTCTAGGTCACCTTCAAAATCTTCCTCTACATGCTCATCTCCTTCGCCTTTCTTTCTACCATCTCCGGCCACAAACACTTCAAACAGGATATCTATGGAAGAAGTTTGGAAAGATATCAACTTGTCTTCTCTACATGAACATGACCCCGACCACTCAAGCTCCACCACCACCAACAACACCCCAAACCGTTCCAACTATCATGGTTTGATATTTCAAGACTTCTTAGCTAGGCCCTTCAGCAAAGATCCACCAACAGAAGATGCCTCTACTGAGCCATCCCCTCATGAAGACCTTTCTTCTTTTGGTTCTTTGAGGCCACCTCTTGCCACCACCTTGAGCTTGAATTCTGGGTCTGATTTTCAGTACCTTGAAAGTGGTGCCACGGATCCTGTGAGGCCAAACGAGCACTTTCACAGTCGTCCCAGTGTTGATGCATGCTCTTTTGGTTCTTCTCAAAACTCTGCCTTTGAAGCTTTGGGCTCTCCATCAGTGTTCCCTTCCTTTGGCCTGAAAAGGCCCCAAGAACATGATGATTACTCCGACGATCGGCGGCATAAGCGCATGATCAAGAACAGGGAGTCAGCCGCTCGCTCCAGGGCTAGAAAACAAGTATCTTTCTCTCCTTTCTCTTTCTTCTTCTAGCTAAGGGTGTGCTACAAGTTGTACTTAAATTTTCTGACTTTGATAGTGGTACGTTCTGTTGATTATATATTATAACTGAAGTTTTACTTTTTGGATATCCTTCCGCAGGCTTACACAAATGAGTTAGAAATTGAAGTTGCCCATTTGATGGAAGAGAATGCTAAGCTCAGAAGGCAACAAGAGAAGGTCAATGAAAAAGTGATATTTTTTTGGTTCCTTATTTTGACATTTGTTTCACTAAAACAAGAGTTCTAATAGGCCCAATGCTGTCATTGTAATTACAGTTATTGGCGGCTTCTGCCCAGCTTCCGAAAAAGCGCACACTCTGTAGAACCTCGACCGCTCCATTTTGAGAAGTAAGAAACAGAATGCAGCATTTTTCTATTTATTTTTTACTTCCCTCTGCCTTTTGTTTCTTCTATTTGACTTACTTAACGATATATTCTTTTGCCCAAAAAAATAAAGGAAAAAATACATAAAACTTGTATGTAGTTGTAGTTTTAGATGCATATATAGAAAGCGAGAGGAAGAGAGAGAAAGTAATAAGTTATTCTTATATTATGTGGATTCCAACCGGTTTGGTCTTTTGTTAGATGCATCTATATATCAAGCGGTTGTGAAGAAATTAAGAGGAGAAAAAGAAGAAGAGAAGAAGATCCCATGCAGCTGCTGCTTCTTCTTGCTGCAGTACCGATGTGGGTATTTTGTTACTATTTGTGTCTATGCCTTTTTAACTCCTTTATTATCTCTTTTCGTTCATGTTGGTATTTTGATGAATGGTGATGCCGTGGGGAAAAGCATTTACTCGACTGTGCTTGCCTATATAAAGATTATCAGTATAGAAGGATGGGACATGTTTGGCCATCAATATCAATGTACATCACCAGCTCTCGCTTACCTTATCTTTGTCTCTCTCCTCAATTCTTGTTCCTCATCATTGATCTGGGTAAATTATCGTCTTTTGTGGCTCTTAATGTCATTTTGTTTATTTTGGCTGCTTTGATTTGTCGTAAGATTCCAACTATGGTTTAACTGAAATGCCTTCATTTTCTCTTCTTGGTTGAACTTAATTACCAATCTAATGTGAAATGTGAATGTGAATGGGGCTATGGTAAGCAGTGGTCAGTGGTCAGTGCACAATAAGTTAAAAAATTGTACTATGTTTTCTTTCTCGTCGATCTCTCAAATTGAAAATTAGAGGAAAAAAAAAAGACTAAGAACTTCAAATCATGTCGTGTTTGGTGATGTTTCCCACCATATAATTGCTTCTGACTTGCTTGGCTTAGCATGGCCTTAGTCAGCAGCCCCATGAATAATAGTTTCAAAGGAAGAAAGAGAGTAGGCAACTAGTGGCCATGTGGGCTTCAATGCAGTATCGTTTGGGTTGTTTTTGCTTCGTGAACCCCTCTCTCGCTCAAAAACAAAAACAGGGTGCATGGATTGGTACCATCTCCAGTTAATATAAGGAACTCCCAAGGAGTTGTTATCTGTGTGGCGTGTATTTGTAGCTGAAAATTGTAATTGCCTTCAGCATTCTACTTTTTCTGAGGCAGATTTATTCTCATAAAATCGCCTGAACAACCGTACTAAATTGCACTAAATTAGCCTTTATATATTATGCGTGTTATTGACTTTTTTCGCTTGCTGAAACGACAGCGTCGTTGATGTAACCCCTCTATAATTATTAGTTGAATTAAAGAAAAGCAGTTTATATCTACGTACTTAGGTAGGGGCCCCAGAGGCCACGATGAATCGAGGCCTGAAAACGTGCATTTGGGCCCACGTTTCACATGAATGACGGGTCCGCTATTGTCAAAACACTAAACTTCATATCATGATTAAACCTAATCTCCCCCAGATCACACGGTCACGATTCTTCCTTTTCAATTTCTTGTCTCTCTTATCAACGCTTGTAATTCTCTCTCCTGAACGGTTGGAGAAACCTTCAGTCAAAGAAGAACAACTAATTGTTTGTAGATATTTTATTACAATATTAAATTTACGTAATTATTAGCCTTTTTATGTAAAATATTTATTTTTCACCAGTAATTTTGTTAAAGGGTTAAATGGTCATTTTGGATCTTATTCACACCATGCCGTTCAAGGTGCAGTACGTAGAATGTTAGGCTTAAAAAAATGTGTGTACATCGTCGACGGCCAAATGTAAAGCTTTAAATTTTTTAATACAAATTTATTCTGAACCTCTCAGTGCTGCTGCCCACTTATTCTCTTCTATTAAGGTCGAGCTGAATAGGAGCAGGAGACACTTGGGGGCAATAACCAGAATGATACGCATTTCCTAATCTATAATTAAAACCACTTTCATTGGATCTTTTATAAGATCAAGAATCATTGGGAAGGGAAGCCGAGAAACACTGATTATAACAGAAAGATTCAGAATATCAAACGAGGAGAAATTTGGAGTAACTCTATTGCATCAGAGTACAAGATGCAGTATATCAATTCAATTGTGGATTGATAAAGTGAATAATATTAATATTTTTTAAATTTTAATTAATTTTATTTCGAAATTTGAAATGAAGAGAAAAATAATTAATAATATTTTAGAGGGTTTGTGAATAATTTTTTAAATGGAAAATATTTATAATTTAATAAAAGGGGATAGAAAGAGTTTTAGAGGGTTTGTGAGTAATTTTAATTAGGGATAAATTTATAGTGAGAATTTTTTTTGAAGTAAGGGTTGTTGAACTCATCATCAGTATAGAGCAAATAATCGCCGACCACTCATTTGTGTATTTTATTAATTTATGGATTTCTTTCTTCGAGGATGGAGTCTGGTGTTTGGGGTCGGTTAAATCTGGGTTGGGCTTCGACAAAGTGACGTGTCCATCCAGTCAATCCGAGGTCAAGATCAAAGGTACGGGTTGACTTGAGAATCGTGAAGGGGTAGTTTAGTAAAGGTCAAAAACTTCCCTTACAATTGCATGAGTTTATAAGATTATAAACCCCGACTAAACCCTAGGCGTGTTGCTGAAAGTCACCTACCGCTTTGATTATTGATTTGATTTTAGGGTTTTAGTTGAGGCTGAATATGGAGTATAAAGATCATAAAAGACTTTTCGTGGTCCGACGAACCCTGATGGAAATGCTCAGAGATAGAGGTTACACGGTCAGGGATTCCGATATTCACATGACGGCATCAGAATTTTTGGAAAAATTTAAGTTCAATGAGGAGTTCAACAGAAGTGACCTTGATTTCAAAACATTCAAACGTTACAATCCCTCTGATCAGGTCTTATTTTATATCTTTCTTTTTATTAGTGTTCTTTTTTTTTTTTGGCCAGAATATGGATTATTTCTTATGTTAACGCATATATATATATATATGTATTTAATAACAAAGCAGATATATGTATTCTTCCGAAACGTTAAAAATCTTAACGAGAAGGTGATGAGGCCTTTGGTTATGAAAATTAAAAGTGAGAAGGTTCTGAGAGCAATTGTGGTCACTCAACAAAATACGGCTGTCCGCTTAAAAGAATATATTGGTGAAATAGAAGAATTCTATGTGGAGGTTTTCAAGGTACCTTTTTCATCTACTTTTACACAATCACCTACTTTCCTTCACCTAGACTTGTTTTTGATTTTATATACATGTCGACGGGATTGAGTTATTGACTCAAGGTGGCATGTTTATGTAAGTGACAACGTTGCCGGTGAGAAGTGGAGTGTGGTGCCGTAAAAAAATAGAATAGAGTGGAGAAAATTATAAGAGTAGAATGGAGAAAGAGGAAAGAGAGAGTAAACTGCAAAAGCTCTCCTATTGGCCTTGAAGGCATACTCGTTTACAACTCAAGTGGCTCTAGTTATAGAGCTCCTTTACACAAATATTCATTGAATTGAATGTATCATTATGTTAGTGGTAACTTCTATTGAATTTAATATGTCGTAATGTAGTCAAACAATAATTCTTGTTAATTGTTAGACTCAAATATCAATGTTAGATCTATATGTGATAGTTTAGGTTTTTTGGTCTAATGATTTTACTTAATATTAGAGTTAAAATTCTAAATTCAAATCTCCTCAAATAATCAGTAATCTAGATGTTATGTTTATGAGTTATTTCTATTCTAACACTAAATTTGGACGTATACTGTTTCGTAAATTGTTTGTTTACTTCTGGTTGAAATATTAATATTTTATCAATTACTCTTCTGTATATTTTGTAACTTAATTTGAGAAACAGTGATTGAACGGGGTTTTGACTTTTTAAATTCTCTTAAAACAGGAGAACGAGTTGATGGTAAATGTTACGGAGCATGCTTTTGTTCCCAAGCATCAGATACTAACAGACGAAGAAAAGAAGAAGTTGCTGGAGACATATGCAATAAATGAATATCAGGTCAGTGCTCTGCGGAAATGCTCTAATGTCATACCCTTTTGTCAGATTAATCACAAATCATTCATAAAATGCTTTTGCTGCCGTTCAAATTGGTGTGATCATGAGTGTTTAATCTATGGTTGTGAAACTGGGACCTTCAGACTTTTAACTATAATTTTGACTAATAATTCACTCCATTGATCTTCTGCAGCTTCCCCGAATTCGGGTATTTGATCCAGTTGCTAGATATTATGGGGCGAAGGTAGGTCAAATTATGATGATCACCAGGCCAAGTTATACTAGTACTACCTCAGACGAAAACAGGGTTTTCCGCTTCGTAATTTGAGCGAAATCTACTGTGTGAACAAATTATGTCAATTATAGTTTATATATAAGGTGTTGTTGTATGTGGTAATGACTTGAAGATTGATATATATGAGTTCTATTTTCAATAATTTTCGTGTCAAATCAGCAAAAGTTTTTATTAGCCCTGCGGGGGGGGGCCAATAAATATATAACGTTGATAGTTGAAAGATGTGGATTCCACTTCCGACAGATTATCTTACCCTGACCAAGCAAGAAATTAGTGGGAGAAGTGGCGCACTCACATAGCAGCATTCATGAGTCACTTAATAAGGCAAAATGAAACCAGATTTTGCCCATTACTTTACGTGGGATTCCTTTCCATATACTGAGAACATCAATTATTATATTGCTGACCACTGTATATATACAATGTTAGTCTTGCATGATTCCCAAGTCCCAACCAATGATGAAATGCATGTAGTCGTGAGCGTGCCTTGAAGACATAATAATTTCCACATGTAATCAATCACCGTCAGATACAGTCTGATATCTCTTTTTCATAACAAATTTCTATGATTCTGGAGATAACTTGTTTCACTTCGGCATATTTTGTTTGCAAAAGGATTCTGTGTGGGGTATTTTTTGATCAATATATTCACTATAAATGGAAGATACTCATTTAGTTGCTAACCCACCAACAGGCACATATATATACTTAGATTTCGAAAGCTAAAAGGACATGAGAAGCCTGCTTTCACTTTATATATTCGTAAGAAAAGCACACTGAAATATTCTTTCGAGGAGGAGAAAGCTAAGCTTTCAACCAAAATGGCATGGGCAGTTCAATTACGAAATTTAATTAAGGCATTACATGTTGACAATATCAACGATATATGTAGTGCTCGCGTGACAGTAAAAATATATATGAATACCTTCCACTTCCTTCACCTCACCATCTCCTCCACCATTGACCTTACCCACCTGTAAATGGCACTAGATAAGCAGTATCCCACTTTGGATGGATTTTATGAGATTTAGGGCTGTGCAGTGCTTATCTATACGCAACTCATCACCAACTTCCGCCCTATTTATAGCATTAGCTTGGCTGGGAATTTTTGTCTTAACTAGAGCCATTATAGTACTAGCTAGCTGAAAGTTACCTCAAATTAAGCCATGAAAGGCCTCGCAATTTTCTTTTCAATAATCTTCTGCCTCTTCCTTGTCTCTTTCGTTATAGATACTACAGCAGTTCAAGCTAGCGATAGCGCTATTTATATCGTGTATATGGGAGCGGTGGCTTCAGCAAATGGTTCATTAAAGGTCGAACACGCTCAGCTACTCGCCTCCGTGTCAAAACGGTGAATATACATTTTCGAAACTTCACTTTTTGTTTCATATTATGAGTATGATTATTTGGTTTTAGTGTTAATCAATAGTTTTGATGTAGAAGCAACTAATGTCCGCAGATTCGGTAGTCAATCAATTTGGCATGAAGCAAATATAAAAGATAAGTAAACGTTTCAGAAGTAAAGTTGAAACTTAACTGGAACCACACCTTCTGTATGATTTTAGAAACATGGAAAACTCTTAAAAAAAATTGAGCTTTCAAGAGCAAATGAAGAAACTTTACTTGTTCATTATTTTCTTTTGTCACCTGATTTTCGAGTACACGTGCAGTGTGCTTCCCTCTTATAGAATATTTGAGTCCAGTACTCTTACAATAAATGAAAGTTAATAGAGGAAGATGTCCAAATGCAGCTCTAGATGAAAATAACGAAGTTTCTCGTTCGTGCTAGGAAACAAAATACTCTGCTACATAGTTATAGACACGGCTTCTCTGGGTTCGCAGCTCGTTTATCAGCAGAAGAGGCCCGTGCACTTTCCAAAAAACCAGAAGTTGTATCAGTCTTTCCTGATCCTAAACTACAACTCCACACAACTCGTTCATGGGATTTCTTGAAGTACCAGAATGACTTATTGATCGACTCCCACCCCATTTCAGACTCTGACTCACCTTCTCAAGGACCAGACACCATAATTGGCATCTTAGACACAGGTGAATCTAAACTAATCAGTAAACCTGCACAGAGTTATAAATACTGCATTGTCCTACGCTGTGTGTGTGTGTGTGTTTTATTTTTTATTTTTTTTGGGTAAAGTTGCAAACTTAAATATGTAAATGTGGAACTTATAGGTATCTGGCCAGAGTCACAGAGTTTTGATGACAAGGATATGGGTGAAATTCCAACAAAATGGAAAGGATCCTGCGACATAGGGAACGGTGACAAATCCTTCAAATGCAATAAGTAAACAATCTTCTTCTTCAGCTCTTACATATAATGCATAACTTTTTTTTTTTTTGGGACGTTCCATGTATTTTTCAATTATTATCATGTACACAAACAGACAATTTGTTACTGTATACACTTCAGCTATGGTGTTAAGTAATGTTTAATTTCTACCAGAAAGATAATTGGAGCTAGAGCTTACGATATAGAAGATGACTCGATTTCCTCCAAGTACCGTATTGATACACCTAGGGACAAGTTTGGGCACGGCACCCATGTGGCTTCAACCGCTGCAGGAACTGTGGTACAAGATGCATCTTACTATGGCCTTGCTGCAGGAGCCGCCAAGGGCGGATCCCCTGGGTCAAGGATCGCCGTCTACAGGGTATGTTCACCTGATTATGGATGCACTGGGTCCAATATATTAGCTGCATTTGATGATGCAATTAAGGATGGTGTGGATGTTCTATCTTTATCACTTGGTGCAAGATTTAAGATTGACTTTACGGATGATCCTATTGCCATCGGAGCATTCCACGCAGTGCAGCATGGGATTACCGTGGTCTGCTCCGCAGGGAATGATGGGCCTACCAGTGGATCAGTTGTGAATACTGCACCCTGGATTTTGACTGTTGCTGCTTCTACCATTGACCGAGATTTTGAGTCCGACGTTGTGTTAGGTGGAAACATAATAATTAAGGTATTGATTTTTAATAAGCTGATGAAAGTTCTTCTTAAAAGAACTTTTTTTTTTCCTAATATTGGTTTAACTGTGGGGACATCATATTAATATTTAACAGTCATAATTGGACGGACGCGGGATGCATGTAATAGAAATTTTTTTTTATCATGAAGTGACATTTTAACTTCCTTTGATTTTGAAGGGTGAAGGTATAAATTTTTCCAATCTCCAAAAGTCCCCTGTGCACCCACTGATTTATGCCAAGTCTGCCAAGAAAAAGGACGCGGATGAAACTCAAGCAAGGTATATATATAGTCACAATCGTTTAATTTGTTTCCTATGAATCTCTGCTTTCAAGATTTTACTTCAACTCTCTGTCTTTGAGATGTGAAAAAAAGATTGAAAGAACACCAATTAATAACAAAAAATAGTATGTAAGCTTTTCATCATACTATTATTTACATGTTTCTAACACTTTTATGAGTTATCAGAAACTGCGATGCGGAATCTTTGGATGACGCTCTGATCAAAGGCAAGATTGTTCTTTGCGACAATGATAATGATATGTTTTCAGTAGATGATAAGATGGAGCAGGTGAAGAGTCTTGGAGGTATCGGAGTAGTTGTGATTGATGACAAATCAAGAGGAGTGGCGTCCACTTATGGTGCATTTCCAACGACTGTCATCAGTTCAAAGGACGGAGTCCAAATCCTTTCCTATATCAACTCAACCAGGTGATAAATTATTGATTATTGTATTAATTAGCGGCTAGAGTTATTAGTTTTCAAAGCTGCTTATTGGTGATGAACCCAAATTTTTCTGTAGAAAGCCGGTTGCAACGATTTTACCTACCGTGTCAATCACAAAATATAAACCGGCACCTACTATTGCATACTTCTCAGCCAGAGGCCCTTCACCGATTACAAGGAACATCATCAAGGTAAAATTTTCTTACTCAGTTACTCTCTCTCAATCAATGACTTAAAAGTCCTTACTCAGATTTTCCTGCTGCCTTGAAATCTTGCAGCCTGATATAACGGCTCCAGGAGTTAACATACTTGCAGCTTGGATTGGCAATGACACAGAGCTGGCTCCAGAAGGTAAAGAACCCCCACTATTCAATGTGATCTCAGGAACCTCCATGTCATGCCCACATGTCTCTGGAGTTGTTGCCACGGTCAAATATCAGAATCCCACATGGAGTCCATCTGCAGTAAAATCAGCTATCATGACAACAGGTGAAAATCTGAAAACAAAATTTGTTATATAACAAAGATTTAAATTTTGACCCATCTGAGATGATCCGCTGGTCTCTGCAGCAACTCAAACAAACAATTTGAGGGAAGCGATAACTACAGATTCAGGCTCAACAGCAACACCTTATGATTTTGGTGCAGGACAAGTAAGTACGACTGCATCACTACAACCAGGGCTGGTTTACGAGACCACTGATGTTGACTACTTGAATTTTCTTTGTTACTATGGGTATGATACATCAACAATTAAAAGCATTGTAAAAACTATCCCAGACAATTTTACCTGTCCCAATGACTCAAGTATTGATCTTGTATCAAACATCAACTATCCATCAATAGCAATTTCAAGTTTCAAAGGGAACATGACAGTCAGTAGGACTGTCACAAACGTTGCAGGAGCTAATGAATCAATCTATGCTGTAACGATTGATGCCCCTCAAGGCTTAAATGTGAAAGTCATCCCAGATAAACTTAAATTTACCAAGGAAGGTGAGATGTTGAGTTACCAAGTGATGTTCTCTTCTGCTCTGTCGTCATTCAAGGAAGATCTCTTTGGTTCAATTACGTGGTCTAATGGAAAATATAAAGTACGGAGCCCATTTGCGGTAAGCAGCCAGAGCGGTAAGAGCACAGATGACTGATTAAAAAGAAATGGTATATGTTATATGTTTCAACGATAACATTTACATCAGTAAACATGCATGCTTGTAAGTTGTAACCATATATATATATATATATATATATATTATATGTCAATAAAATTCAAGACAGCTAGTATTCCAAGTATGGCTCTCCACCCCAAGTGACCCAGATACAAAATACGGAATGCAAAGCTTAAAATTGGACGTGAGAAAGTTGGCCAATACGTTAAACTATATAAGCTGCACTTTTCATATTAAATTCAATGAATTCCATTAGTCTTCCAGGGCCCAAGAGGAAGAGCATGTGATTTCTTTCTAATAATGCTAATTTCCTTTCATTTCAGATTCGATGTCTTGACGATATAAACATATCATTAGGAAGTCCAGAAAAAATATAAAGGTGACAAAATAAGTTGAGATTCTATTAGTATTACAGATAAACTTTCGAGGCAATTAAGGGAAGAAAAAGAGTGATCGATCCTAAACAATCACTCAAAACATAAAATTTATATATATTGGCGGGCGAATTATGTCAAATATAAAAATTTATGTGCATGTGACTAACTACCACCAATGAAGGGGTTTGTTTGTAAGTAATGACTTGAAAAACAAAAAGGAAAAGATTGCAATAAATAATTTTCGTATCAATTCACCAAAAGTACTCAGTTTCCACATTGCAATTAGCTAGAACTCGAGATTCAACAAAGGCTATAGCTGGTGATTTGGGGAAGCCCTAATTAGTAGCAAGTTTTAGTGACTACAGGAGACGAGAAGGGCATGTTAATTAGTTGAAAGATGTGGATAAGACTGGATTCCACTTGTGATAAATTATCTTACCCTGATGACGCAAGAAATTAGTGGGGGCAGTGGCGCACTCTCAGCAGAAGCGAAGAGCCGTTTAGAAAGGGCAAATGGAAACAGTTTTTGCACATCACGTGGGATTCCTTTCGAATTCCTAACAACATGATCTTTAATCATCGCTAGAAACCGTGGCGTGTGCACTTTCTTGATCTAAGAATGATTAAATTTATTAGTTAGTTCACGTGTAATTAATAGCCGTCACCACTACAAAAGTATGCAGGAATTTTGTAGACCCCCAATATATATCTTAAATACCACATGATCCCCACTAGTTTATGTATCGTCCGGCATCGAGTGTTATCACTAATAAGTTGAGGGTGTGCAAGGGTATTCTCCACAAAGTTTGACTCACAATCACATGGGTAGTCTGCAGTCAATATATGGCTTAAAAAAAAAAGGTCGCGTGGGATGGTCTCTTTAAATTACAGTTTAATTTAGATGTTCACAACATTATATAGACAGTGCTGGCATGAGTGTTAAACTATCAGCAGCTCCATTTCCAATTCACTCACTTCTCCATCCTCAGTCTCCTCAACCGTTGACCAACTCGCTTGCAAATGGCATGGGTTAAGCACGGCTCTAGGGCAGTGCAGTGCTTATCCTTACACAACTAGCCATCTCACCACTACTTACAGCACTTGATTGCTGGGAACTTTTCTTTTACTAGAGCCATTGCAGTACCAGAAAAGCTAATTAACTCAAATTTAGCAATGAAAGGAATCACATTTTTCTTGTTATTTGAAATATTCTGTTTCTTTCTTGTCTCTTTATTCATAGATTATACAGCAGCTGAAGCCTACAATAGTGGTGTTCATATCGTGTATATGGGAGCCGCGGCTTCACCAAGTGCTTCATTATAGGTTGACCATGCTTAGCTACTGGCCTGTGTGTCAAAACGGTGAGAATACATACTTGAAACTTTATTTTTTTTATTCTTATTTATTATGAGTATGACTATTTTGCATTAATGTTAATCAGTAGTTTTGATGTAGAAGCAACAAATGCCACCGCTGCATTGGGAGCCAATCGTCATAAATATCAGAATGAAAATACTAGATTAAGAAACTTTACCGGGACCACACCGGATCATCTGTATGATCCCATAAACCTATAAAACCACTGAATCAATCAAGAGCAAATGGACATTTTTTTGTTTGCTATTTTTCTTATACATACAAAACGTCAATTTTTATTTAACAAACGTAATAACTAATACCAAGTTAGAAGTATTTGATTTTCTAGTAGACCAGACCTTCTGTTAGGATCCCAGAAAGCTATAAAACTACTAAATCAAGGGCAAATGAAGACATTTCTTTTTTTGTCTGTTATTTTTCTTGTAAATAGAAAACGTCGACGTTCATTTATTAACCTAGGTGGAAACCGTACTTCTTTTGTCACCTGTCCTAGTACATGTTTTTCCTGTTAATATAGTTGAGTCAAGTGCTCTAAACATATGTGAATATGTTCACTTATTAACAGAGCATGCGTATGTCCAAATAAAATGCAACTCTAAATGTAAATCACCAAGTTGCTTGTTAAATTGTGCTAGGAAACAAAATAATCTGATATACAGTTATAGGCATGGCTTCGCTGCTCGTTTATCATCAGAAGACGCCCGCGCACTTGCCAAAAAACCAGGAATTGTGGCAGTCTTTCCTGATCCCATACTAAAATTCCACACAATTCGTTCATGGAATTTCTCAAAGCACCAAAATGAT
The DNA here is from genome assembly GCA_026212285.1 of Bursera cuneata. Classification (NCBI taxonomy): domain Eukaryota; kingdom Viridiplantae; phylum Streptophyta; class Magnoliopsida; order Sapindales; family Burseraceae; genus Bursera; species Bursera cuneata. The sequence continues at coordinate 42,613 of JANLJB010031228.1, forward strand.
GATTTAGTGATAAATCCCAATGCCATTTCAGACTGCTTCTGAGTCGTTGTCTCAGGGATCAGACATTATAATTGGCATCATAGACACAGGAGAATCTATTGAACTCCGCAGAATTTTATGTATATTGCAATATTGGTACTCTGTGTTGTCACTTCTGTCGGAATTTTTTTTTAGTTGGTTAATTATGTTTTTTTTTTTTTTTTTTTCATAAAAATGGCTGAACTTAGGTATCTAGCCGGAGTCAGAGAGTTTCAGTGACAAAGGCATGAGTCCAATTCCAATAAAGGAGCCTGCGCGGTAGGAACCATGAGAAAAAAAACGGATTCGAATGCAAAAGGTAAACCAAACGCATTAACTATATCGTTTTTTCTTTTTGGCCGTTACATCAACCAGAAATGAAAAATTGTTACTACTTACATAAACCAAGGCTCCATTTCTTCCAGAAAGATAGTTGGGTCAAGAGGTTACGATATAGAAGATTATTTAGTGTCAACCACATGGAACCGAACTGATTCACCTACGGACATGAATGGGTATGGCACCCATGTGGCTGCAGTCGCTGCAGGACGTGTTGTACGCGGTGCATCTTACGATGGCCTTGCCGCGGGAACAGCCTGAGGTGGATCCCCTGGGTCAAGGATCGCCGTCTATAATAAATGTTCAAAGTGGCCTGATGCGTTGGTGCCGATATATTAGCTGCATTTGATGATGCGATTGCAGATGGGGTAGATATACTATCTGTATCACTTGCTGTCACATCAGGGTCAGGATCTATTCTTAACGTTATGAATGATCAGATTTCCATCGGAGCATTCCATACTGTGCAACACCGGATTACCGTGGGCTGCTCTGCAGGGAACGATGGGCCTAGTAGTGGATTTATTCAGAATGTAGAGATACTCATACCCTTACCAGAGAAATTTTTATAATCAAGTCACATTTTTTTCTGCCTTGATGTTACAGGGTCCAATCTCAAAATATCACCTACGTATCCACTTATCTATGCTAAGTCAGCCAGGTAGAAGGGCGCGAATGAGGATGAAGCAAGGTACATATATTCAACATCGTTTTATTTCGTATGAATCTCATAATAATATGTACGTGTTTATATCACTGTTTGAGCTAATCAGAAACTGCTACATTTCGGCTTTGGATTGGGATCTGGTCAAAGGAAAGATCGTCCTTTGTGACGAGAATAATATAAATGCTGTAAATTTCAAGAGGTCGCACATAGGGAGTATTGGAGGTATCAGTGTAATTGCGATTGATGATGAACCAAGACCAGAGGCGTTGAATTGTAAGGAATTTCCAATGACTGTCTTCAGTTCAGAGGATGGGAAAAAAATCCTTTCATATATCAACTCAACCAGGTAATAAATTACTAACGGTTGTTTCAACATTTAGAATTTGTCAGTGTTCAAAGATGCCTGTTGGTGTTAAAATTGAAAATCTATAGAGATCCGGTAGCAACAATTTTTCCTCCCGCATTAGTGAAAAAATATAAGCCGGCACCTGCGATTGCGTCCTTCACATCTAGAGGCAATTCAAATATGACAAGGAACAAAAGAAAAGCTTCTTATACTCTCAATGACTATGCAGAACCTAATAGACCTTACAGATTTACCTGCTCTTTTGATAAATGGCAGGCTGATATACAGCACCAGGAGTCAACATACTTGCAGCTTGGATTTGCAATGATACACTACTAACCTCAGATGGTAAAGAATCTCGTCTATTCTTTGAGATGTCAGGAACCTCCTCAGCATGCCCACACGTCACTGGAATTGCTGCTACTGTCAAACAACATAATCCCACATGGAGTCCACCTGCCATAAGATCATCCATCATGAAAACAGGTGAAGATATGACAACAATCCAATCTATGTAACGAACAAACAATTTGATTGTGGTCTTTGCAGCAACTCAAACAAACAATTTGAGGGCGCCAATAACTACAGATTCAGGTTCAATAGCAACGCCTTCTGATTTTGGCACCGGAAGAGTAGTCTAACTGCACCCCTAAAACCAGGGCTGATTTTCTGTGTTACTATGGTTATGATGCATAAAAAATTTAAAACATTACAAAAAATGTTCCACACGGTTTTTCCTGTCCCAAAGACTCAAGTATTGATCTTGTTTCAAATATCAACTACACATCAATAGCAATTTTAAGTTTCAATCGGAAAGAGGTCCGGACAATAAGGAGGACGGTCAAAAATGTTGCGGAAACTAAAAAGTCAACGTATGCTGTAACGGTTGATGCACCTCAAGGCTTAAATATAGAAGTGATCCTATAGATAAACTGGAATTCACAAAGACAGGTCAGAAGTTGAGTTACCAAGTGACATTCTCTTCTGCACTATCATCGCTGGAGGAAGATGTGTTTGGGTCAATAACGTGGTCTAATAGAAAATATTAAGTACGAACTCCATTTGTTGTAAGCAGCAAGTGCGGTAAGGACACTTTGGTGACTAATTATTTGAAAAAATATATATTTTATATGTTTAAATGAGAAAAATTACCCAAGCAAATGTAGAGCACTGTCGTAACTGATTAGTAGGAAATAGTGTACTTTAGATGTTTCAATGAGAAGATCTACCCAAGCAAATGTACGTTTTATACATCAAAAAGAAAATTTACCCAAGTAAACGTACCCGTTAATATATCTGTAAATATGAATCCATAGAGCCAAACAAATGTGCAGCCAAGCCAAAGAACGCCAGTGTCAGGTCATACCTCAAGTGACCCAGACACAAAATAAGGAATACCAAGGCGAAGTTGAACCTGGTTATAAGATAAAGCTGACTAATATTACTCATGCTGCTTATCATACAGTCAGAAGCACAAATGTACTTCTTGCCCTGAAATTGCTTAAGACGATCTCCACATCTAGCAAAAATATTTGCTTAAAATCATCTCCACATACCTAGCATAACATGATGACATTACCTGCAACCTCTAAAACATGGACCGATGATGGAATAACTTTAGAAGCAACATAGCCTCTTATTTTTAATGCAGAGAACTAGTAGATAGAAAACAATAGCTCAACAAGAGACAGAAATAGAAATAACAAGAAAGGGAGGTAGAACATATATATCATATTAACAAAGGTAATGGGATCCAAATGGCCATGGTTGCGACAGAAAAGCGGATGGATAAATACTGAAGCCAAAGTAACAACTGTTCACCACTTTACTGACAAAAGAAGTTTGAGTTAACACATGCTCTCAAGCACCAAAAAGAAAAAAAGGAACAACAGAATTACAGATTGTTCACTTCAGAACATTCACTCAAAAGCCCATTGATTCTCGCGGCGAACCTCCTCCTCTTCCTCTGGTGTAAAGTCATTCTTGATGTTGAATGTCTTCCGGATCTCCTCTGGAGTTTTGCCCTTGATCATGTCTGCAACTGTCTGGCAAGTCAGGTCCAGCAAGCTCTTGATGTTGAGATAGTTTGCAGCCTAGAATCATAAAACACATATATTCACACCAGCAAAGAGAAAAATAAATCAAAATGCATTAGCTTATGAGCTTAGATTGAAGAAACAAAACAGCTTTATAACAACAAATGGCAATTGATTGAAAAAGTGGAAGTTTGATACATGAATCCTCAACCGATAAAGTCAATACATAAAACACGAATCAGCCAACTCGCAAACTTAACATTAACTCATATATATTCAGAATTCTCTGAAACCCACAAATCAGATCATCGAACATGAAAAATAAACGTGGCTACATAATTATACGAGAAATTCAACTTTCCAATACAGGAAATACATATGTGCTCATACATTACTGTTCTTCAAAAGAGGAATAAAACCTATGGACACACCTACAATAAACAAATTTCAAAGATCATCAAAACCCATGTATATCACAGCAAAATTAGACAATCCAAACATAATTAGGTTAATCCAAATCAATTTCATAAGAATTCCCTAAAACAGAACCGGTCAAGAATAATCAATCATAACCAAATACAAAATTCCCAAACCCTAAAACGTATATCAAAACGAATCGGTGAAGAAACAGGAAGGATAAAAAAGACTAACGAGGATGAGATCAAAGAGAGTGGCCTGATCAACTTTGACAAACTCGGCATCCCAAGCCTTGAGTTCATCATCGACGCCAGTAGCGCGATCGTCGGCCTTGGGGGCCTCGACGTGTTTCTTGCAGTACTCGATGACCTTGGAGAGGATCTTGCTGGTGACGTTGGGAAGAGGAATTCCGTTATCGGCGCAGTCGTCCTCAATCGTGTGCTTAATCGTCTGAGATTCAAGAGCCACCGCCTCATCCACCTCGAAGGCCTCTCCGTCGGAGCTCTTCAGGATGATCTTCCTGCTCGTTGACATTCTTCTTGCTGTTAGTTGGATCAATCGATCGATTCAATCAATCAATTATCAAAGATTCCAGAAACCCTAGATGTCTCTCTCCAAATTCCTAATATTATAAATTTACAATAACAAGAGGAAAAGCAAAGCAAAATATAACCCTTTTCGGGAATGGAAAATGACAATTTGGGGCTATTCCTTGGAATTAACAATTAAAAAATAAATTGATTTTGCCACGTCACTATTTAACGTAAGGTCGAAATGCGGTTACTTAAAAGAGGATAATGGCTTATCATATGATTCCTTATGGAGAGTTTTTTTGGGTTGGCGGGGCCCAACGGAAGAAAAGCTTATCCTAATTAATTTTTTTTTAATCTTTTATCATGATGTTAATTAATTATTGTCTTTTTTTTTTCTTTTGTTATTTGATATATATTCTAGAGTCAAATGACAAACTAAGTACGAGATCTGATTATCTAAGAACTTCCAAGCTTATACTTTGCTATCCGGTAAATATTTTTTTTTAATATAGAAAGTAACTAGATATTTTTATTTTTCAGATAAATTTTTAAAAAATATTTAATCTTAGATTTTTATTAAATTAATACTTATCATTTAAAAGATAATATTATTTTTTTTAAAAGTAACACCAACCTCATAAAAATTTAAAAAAATAAGTGTTAATTTATGGAGAATAAATATTAATTTAATAAAAATTTACAGTTAAATATTTTTTTTAATTTTATTTAGAGGATAATTGTTAATTTTCGAACATGTAACAAAATGATTTTACAGTTACTGATAAGGGGCCTCTTAGCAATGCCAACCATTAAGTTGCTTCCCATAAACATAACCAAATTAAACTAAAAATATGCTCGCTGAGGTAGCAACGACCTCAATTCAAGAGTGGAGGTAATTATATATATATATTCCGTTATTTAATTTCACATATGCTTTTATAATTATTTATTTTTTTAATTTAATAATAGAAAGAGTTACTATTAATATTAAAAAATTATTCTTAACTTCTCTTTTCTACTTATGGATTGTAATAAATTAAAGACTATAAAAAAAATATGTGAAATTAAGTAAAAAGAATTAAGACATAATAGTCTAATCCACGCTATATATGTGATCAAACTATTATGTCTTAATTTTTTAATTTAATTTTATATACTTTTTTTATAATCATTAATTTTTCTAATTTAACGGTGGAAAGAGTTGTTGAGTTGGTATAAAAAATTATCTTTTAACCTCTCTTTATCGGATTGTAGTAAATCAAAGGTTATGAAGAAGTGTGTGAAATTAAGTTAAAAAAAATTTAAGTTACAATAGCTTGACCTTATATATATATATATTTATATTGAGACTTAATTTTTTTAACTTAATTTTATATACTATTTGATAAATGTTTATTTTTCTACTATCTAATAGTGAAAAAAAAACTATTGGAGTTGACATAAAAAAATTATCTTATCTACGACTATCAAATAGTATGTAAAATTAAGAAAAAAAATTAAGATCCAATAGTCTGACCTTATATATATAGGAAAATTATAAGGAATGTCCAAAATTAGGGGCTGGTTCCAGAGCCATTAATTTCTTGCAGTTAGTTATCCAAATACCTGTAAAGATCAAATTGCCCTCATGTTAGGACCGATCAGTCCTAATGGTAACCCTAATGTTAGGACCAATTGGTCTTAAGACAGGATCGGTCGATTCTAATACCCTCTCCTCACACTTTTAACTCTCCTCTCTCATCAACTTTTGTAGGTTTTTTTTTTCTTTGAAATTTATTTGATTTGAATGTTTACATGTTGTTGTTTGTATGCATGAATATAATGTTGAATTTGGATGATTTGTATGTATTATATATATGTACATATACATATACATATAAATAGTAAAGTCCTATTTAAATAAGAGAAATTAATTATAATTTTTTTTTTTCATATTGATACTTGTAAGGAGGGTTTTGAGATGGGTTTATAAACATTTGTGGTTATTTCAGATATCCAAATGCTTAATATGATATTGTTTAAGGTTACTTTAGATATCGAAATGCTCAATATTTCATTCATCTTGTCACCACATTCAGGGACGGAGCTTCTTTATGGCCAAGGGGGGCCATGGCCCCCCCAAAGAAAAAAAAAAATCACTGTTTTTATGCATAAAAAATTAAAAAAAAAAAATTTTACCTCTTGACCCCCCCTAAAAATTTGAGTTTTTCTTTTGGCCCCCCAAAAATTTCTTCCAAGCTCCGTCACTGACCACATTGCACATTTCAACATAAGAAAATAATAAAAAGGAACACTTGAGAGTGAGGAATGTGTAAAGCCAGAAGATTGTAAGATTTTTCTTTCACTCTCCAAAAGAAATATATTATTTCTTAAAAGAAGGCGAAAGTATCTCTATTGCAATTCTTGAAGCTAAGAACAAGATTATCAGTAGAAAGCCTAACATTTTGTGCATCATTCAAATTTCAAAAGAAAACAAATCTGAAGTACCTTACTAAACTAATACCAACGTTTGTTATTACAAGAAGAACTGGTTAATTATATTCTGGAGCTGCTGATTGATCATGACCCTGTATGCTTTCTCCGAGGGGTGATAACTGTCCCAGAAAACGTAATTGGAGGCATTGTTACATGTAAACGCACTCAATGAGTTACAGAGAAATACTACTTCGAATGTGCCCGTACCACAGCACCCATTATTTGCAACTTCAAATCCTGCCAGAGCAGAAACAAATTATTAATTACTCTTTAATTTGTTATTCTCATCTTATAAACCTGTACAATTGTAATTTGTTTCGGCAATGAATTACCATAATTTGTTGGGTTTTGGATGACGTCATTCAATATGTCGTAGCAATCAATATAGACCATTCTGGCTCGGTCAAGTTTGCTGTTAAGGTTATTGAGCAGTTCCGATAGCTTAGAGTTAAACAGTTGTGCTGCTTCATTGTAGCTTTCTACACAGCTTCTTTCATTCCCTCCTCCCAATGTTCTCTCCATTGGCAAACATCCTATGGGCGGTGCACTGAAGACTCCAATTCTTCGAGCTCCTAGTTGGTACAAATCCTTCAGTTATATGCGAAATAATTAGTTCAATTTCTTGATACTTGTTAATGGGTTCGATATTTCGAAAAAGGGTCAGAAGTGATGCTACCTGAAAGAAGAGTGAGGCTGAGGAAGCCAGAAGTTCAGTATAAGCAGAAACATTGTACTCGAGCATTCTCGTAGGAGTGTGAAAATAGGTATTGGCGATGTCATTACTGCCTGCTGCTATCACATATACGCTGTTGGCTATGATGGTACTTGCTCTTTCTTCTCCAATAACTTCCTTCATCTTTTCGATATATTCTTTGAACAGTTGTAATTGTTGCATTAATGGTATAGCTAACTGATTTATGACATTATATTACATAAGAATTCAATAAATAAAATACTTTGCGATTGAAATCGACAATTAACTTTGAAAGAGTAATACACCAGCAACTGGGTAACGAAAAATATGTAGAATTTTTGTACCACTAGCTGAGATGTCAAGGGATCATATCCTGCCCCGCCTGAAGCAAAGTTTACACCCGTGAGGAGGTCTTCAGTTGTAAGATCTGGATCAAGATAGGGGGGCAACAGTTCCTTATTAATTCCCAACTCTTCCGCTGAAAGCATTTGCTTTTGAAATTATTTTCTTAAACAATACAGAATAACTCTCGTACAAATTATAATTAATTAGCTTTCAGAGATAAATTTCATCCATACCAATCAAATCCGAAGGAACCTTTCCGTTGCCAAATCTTCCTGTTGGATTTCCTCCCATGAAGTCCCTCCCGTAGGGAGGGAAATTGCACTTGGCAAGTGTTGTCAGATCATTGTTGTTGCCTGTGTCAACTATCGAATCCCCAAATGTGAAAAAAGCGGGAATTGTCACATTGTATGGGAGCTTTACGATAGCATCGCCCGTGTAGAAATGGAGAATAGAAAAGACATAAAACGAATAAAACGAATATATTGAAGCAGTGTAAGAGATGAAATAAAGCATCTTTATTCTATAACTTAATTGCGGAATAGTAAATTTCTTTAATCAGGTACTCCAAGTATTTGTCGGTCTCGTTAATAGGAGATGCTCATGCATGTGGCAATGGAGAAGCACGCTGCGCTCATGCATGGAGAAGCACCCTGCTTTAATTTCGTTAATTGGCAACGAAGATCCGGTACTTTTTATAGTATGACTTCAAAATATACTGAATGAAAATAATACGAGTGACACACTGATTTATGAGAAAAACAAACGGGACGACTAATTCTCTCTTAATCTCAAGACTAGAACTTATACTTAACCTCGATATTTATGTAGAGATCTTTATTTATAGATCGATATCTTGTTATTATAGGACTCTATTTTCATACTTCTTAGAAGTCAATTTAAATAAGAATTCGAGTCATACTTTTCATACTTTTTAAAGAAGTCAACAAATAGAATTCGAGTCCTAATCTAACAATAAGGCTAGTACCATACCAGAAAGGTTTTTCTTTTCTTGCGGGATGTTATAAGCTTTTTCTTGCTTGAACTGGATCTATCTTTCCTCTTTGAGTCATACATTTTAGGTTCCAAGTTAACGGTTTACGTGTGAGATTCAGCCATCGATAGATTTTCATTTCAAGTACAGGCTTGTCACGGCTCCTATAGCATGAGTAGGCGCCGAGTAATCGAATTGAGTTTCACAGGAGTAGATTATTAAAATAAGTGTTGATCATGATTGCTTGCTAAATATGGAAATCAGACAAAGCGTATCGAGTTTTCTTTGAGGGACTCCCACGGCTAGCGCTACATATGTCAATTAGGACGGAACAACGTCGGGGACGAGCTAGATATGAAAAGGGGCTTTAATTTGGCGATGATCTTGACTGGAGTCAGGATTCTGTTTGTTAACCAATGACTGTTTTATTTTTATAATGGTGCATATTCTTGCATCATAATCAACTCCCATAAGATAAATCTAGATATGAAATATATATATATATAGGGGCAGGATCAGGAGACACAAATTTAAACATAAATTTATACACAAATTATAAACCATTAGATGATATTAAAATCAATGGTTCAGATTACTCATGAGCTTCCAAACTTTTAATGTAATATTCTCTTTTCCTAATTCTCTCTCCAAGCATTAAATGCTTTGTCTCTTTTTCTAATTCTCTTTCATCTTTCATTTAAAAAATATATATATGAAATCATAAATTAAGAATCACAATGGTTGTTATATATATAGATATGATTTAGCCTAGTTAGGAAGAAAATATGTGGTTTTGGGAGATGACCAACATCTTCTCTACCTCAACGTATGGATGTTGAGACTAAGAGAAGTTGTTCTCCAAATTCTCAGGGAATGATTTTGAGAGATCTTTCTGTGGGATGGTCAGAGTCCCAGAATACAAACTGAGACACATCAGCACACGTGAACAGATTAAACGGATTACAGAGTGGCCCTACCTCTATTGCTCCCGTCCCGCAACATCCTCTATCTGCGACTTCAGAGCCTGAAAGTATGAAACAACAAAAAGATACTACTAGTAATTAGTAGTTGAGTAATTGTTTTTGCAGCCAAGAGAAGAATAATATACCTCATCCTGCTGGATTCTTTATAAGATCTAGCAAGGGATTGCATATATCAATTAGACTTCTTAGCTTGGGACAGGGTGGTGCTGAGATTGTTTAGCTCGGCCAACAGCCTGGAATTGAAAGACTCTGCTACTTGGTTAACATTATCTGCACATACTCTCAATATCCCCACAAGTAGACTTCTTATTCCTGGTAGGCAACCCAATGGTAATGTACTTAAAACAGCTGTCTTTCGCACCCCAACTCGATATAAATCCTTCAAATAATGTGCAAGACAAGAACTGCTTGTTTACCGAATAAGTTATTCAAGTTATTTAATTAAGAGGCACAAAGTCAAGCAAAGACATGGTCAAATTTCAAGCGAGAACAATTTCTGGGAAATTAATATTAACTCATATAAATCGAGTCACCAAATACATTTATATGTTCAACTTCTTCAGCAGAAGACAGAACAGAACTTGTGATGCTAATGACAATAAGCCACTGCCAGCCATGTTTTTGCACATATAGGCTCATCTTCGCCATTTCTGATTTGTGTGGAAGTTTTATTTTCCAGTTAATGCAGATAAATTTGAATGTGGCTGCACTTTACCCTTAAATGTAGGTTATGATTCAAACTCAGGGGAATAAATGTAAGTTATTAAGGAAAGATAAGTGCATTTCTTTTTAAAAAATTTGGTATGTGAAACGGATATGCCAATTTAAATAGAATGTAAAGTACCTTTATGAAATCTGAATTCCAGCTAAATAAAGATCAGTATATGAAGAAGAATCATGTTGGAGAGATCTGGTCGGGGTGAGAAAATATGTGAATGCAATGACATTGTTCCTAAATGATAACGGAAACAGGCTATTGGATATGATGGTGTTTGAACTCTCTTATCCAACTACCCCTTTAAGCTTTTTCGTGCACTTGTATCGATATAACTGACGGGTGTTAATTGGTAACTTGAAAATCAATAGAATTAATTGGATATTTTAACAGAGTTGAACCATCCGAATGTAACTCTAATTGATAATCAATAGAGTTTAATTTCTTCAATTTTGTTTTTGTAACTAGAAGGTAGCTTAGTTTCTTCAATATTATTCTCCACCATCCAAATGTTTCTTTCCACTGTCTTAAATAAATAGTAATGGCAACGCTATATACGGTAAGATAAAATTATAACTCTGTTGGTTGCGGAAGGAAAAATTTATGTACAGGCTAATCAGCAAGCTAGCTAGCTAGACTGCTAGACCACGTGCATCAAAAGAGTTTGTTGGAAATTTTCTGAACAGCATTAGAAGGGATGATGTTGTATGCTTTTTCAGTGGGATGAGCACTGTCCAGAAGGCTTTGAAGCTCCTCCATGCCTGGCTCTGACACCAAAATTGGTAAGAGCGAGCCATGAAGTAAAAATAGAGGAGAATTATGAAACAAGTGATCTCGGGTACTTTTGAGGGTCTTCTTTTTATTTTGAGCTCAGATTATTGTAACTTAATTTATTTAAATTTAATTTTATATATTATTTGATAATTATTTTTTTAATAAAATAATGAAAATGTTGTTGAGGTGGTATAAAAAGATACCCTTTAATTTTTTTTTCTCATTCATAGATTGAAGTAAATCAATAGCTATCAAATAATATATAAAAATTAAAAAAAAAAATTATGTTACAATAGCCCGATCATTTTTACTTTATTTTAATCTACCCCTACAGTCCGACAATTAAGAATTGCAATAGCTTTATTTGATTAAAACTATGAAATGGTAAACAATAAAATAAAGTGGTTAGAAATAAAGAAATAAGTGGATCAGGCCAAACCTCCATCACGTGATGTACATGGACACTTGTAACAGAATCTACCGAATAACTTATCATTTGACTCATGAAGATGTATCTCAGCTAATCTTTAGCCAATAATAAGATCAAGTCTGAGGGGATTTTTCCGTCAGAAAATCTCCCAGTTGATGTTCCTCCTATTAAGTTTTGTTAAAATTATGTAATTTTTACTGGATAGATAAAGATAGAGTTATATATTAGATAGATTATATCGATTTGTTTCTATCGTAGTTTGATTAAATCTGTTGAGATTTTATAGGAGTTTAATTTTATAAAAGTTTTATTTAATTCTTATCGGGGAATTTACTCTGACCCCCCAATTAGATTTCAAGAAAACACTTCACCCCACACTTTTACTAAACTAATACTTATCCCCCAGAAAATTATCACTGTTTTCTCAAAACTAACACTTACCCCCCAAATATTTGGG